>BJFM01002529.1:0-17989 GCA_016586285.1 Arothron firmamentum
TCCTGTGTGTGTGAGATTACAGACGTCAGGTCACAAGAACAGCTGGGGACGAGACCTCTAATAGAACTGGTTTCTAAACTAAAGCCTGGGAAAGATTAAAGTTCCAGAAAGGTATTTCAGACTCAATAACCCATTAAGGTATCCATAGACACACACTAATCAATCATAGACAAGTGATCACAATTTCAACCATTTATATTTTCAGCCTTTTTTTTTTATTTTAAAAAAAACAAACAAAGCAGGAATCTGTTAACCGTAATAGTTCTGACTGTAACCTGGAAAGTAGCCTCAAACAAGAGCAAAGGGTTTCATTAGAAAAAGCAACCAACAGGCCTCCAAATGAAAGTGAGTTTCAGAATCTGCTTTACCAAAAAGTTTAACGTGCATTTTCATTTTGACTCAACATGTTGCTGCTGTGCTCATTTCCAACATAAATAATTGTTTCATATTATTTTACTCGTTAAACATTCTCTTTGAATTCGCAATATTTCTACATTAAAAAAATGGATTGCTTTCTTATGCTGTCATCAATGGTTGTATCTCAAGTCTAATACGTCAGCGTTACATTAGTGCAGTGGTTTATAAAGAAAGCCGCTGGAGGGCGCTAGGGGGGCTTGGGAAATTAGACAGGAAATGACAAAAAAGTTAAAAAATAACAGAGTAGAATCTAATATTATATAATATAAGTATTGTTATAAAATATAATTCATAATATTATAAGATCAAATTTTATTTGTCATGCTCATCTTTCTAATTGCCTGCCTGTCAAAAGGTTCTTGATGTTAGAATCTGTGTTGACCTGGTGGACTGTGGCTGCCATCAAGGTGCTCCGATCCTCAAACTAACTGTAGCTAGCTAGAACAGGAATAGACAGGTTTATAAAGAGCAAAAGTAACAGTATCAATCCGTGTCATTGAAAAGCACGGGCAAGATTTTCTCCAGCCATGCACGACCAGCTACCAGCAATGACCTTGACACGTGAATCTCAGCTGTGGACAAGTTAAGACTACCTGGGAGGCTTGAGGCCTGAATCTACAGCACTCCTTCCTGCCACTGCCAATCTACGAAATCCCAATTACGTTTGTGGAGGACTTCAAGAGGGCGATGTGCTCGTCTCAGCAACACCCGTCTAATGTTGCCCCTGAGGTCTCCTACACTTTTATGCAGCGACCTCTCTGAACACCTCCCAGTTACCACTGTCTAATTTCCATTTGGAGGTTTCGTTTCTATATTATATTGGTCGTTACTAAGTATCTTGTATTTCTTTGGGCTTTTACCTGCTCTTGGCCTGGCCGCAAATGCCAGCTGAATTGCTGACTGTGTTTAACGTGCTTACCATTGCTAATTCACACCAAGTTGTGATCATTCATCAATTCTTCAACCGCTAAACCAGTTTTATCTGTGCTAACACTCAGTGAGTTAGGTACATTTAAAATCTCCATACCGTATTATAATGGGATGTTCTTGTTGACTTCACTCCAGGATTCCAGGCTAAATAAGAACCTTCTAATTTGGTAGAAGAGCACCACTTCCTTTCCTGATCACGAACAAGAATCACCTGTTTGAGGATATGGTGAGTGTTTAACGATGGAATGAGACAAAATGATTGATAATTGAGCGGGTCTTGACACACCTGCAGCTATTGTATATATATAAAAAAATAAGTAGAGAATTCAGGAGAGGTTGAAAAAATTCAAAATTGAGAGGCAGAGGTTGAAAAATTCAGAAGAAAAAGTTGAAATACTGAGAAAGATAAAGTCATCATGAACAATGTTGACTTCTGATGTTAGAAATGAGGGAAGGGGAACGTCTTAATGAATGGTACTTTGAAACTGGTTTTAAAAACAGAAACATTCTCACGATTCTCACTTTTTTCTTAGTCCGGCCCAAGTGAGATCTCGCACCAGCTTGGCATCATCTTCACTAAAAAATGTCTAAAATTGTAAATAAAAGATACAAATGTGACACATTTTCTCTTCATTTTATTACATGATTAATATTCACGTCACTGGTTAACAATTAATCACAATGAACATCTCTTTCATACCAAATACTGAGAATTGAGGGGATCTCTATCTACCTGGACAGATGCCTCTAAGAAGCAGCAGCCCAGTGGTCGTCTTCATGCACTCGCCACGTTGTGCCCGACAGAGGAGACATCACACTCTAGAGTGGAACCACCGCACAGAGCTGAAAAGTAGTTTCTTCTGCCGTTCTTTCTCTTTATTCCCTTTAATGTAACTTTGGGTGTGGACAGTTGCCATTGGTGCATCCTACATCACCAAAGAAGTTCTGTAAAAAAAGGTCCGCTGCCTTTTTCCCATCTGCATCATACTGGTTCTTTTCGCCAGAGCTTCTGAGCATCATCATGTTTTTCTGGGTAAATGTTGGACTTGCTCTAATGTTGACTGGAGTTGACTGGCTCTAAAGAGTTGAGCACTACGCACTGATTCAACCGTAAATACTCAAAACTGAAGTACAGGCTGCAGTGGAAAAATGGCCGGTTGAAGCAGAACAAAGTGGGTTTTGGAAAAGGTTTATTACGATTATTTGATTAGAATTAGATTTCTTTTTTAATTTTTGGTTCGGATTGTGCGACATGGTAAAGCTACTTTTCAGTGCTGTGATTCTGACGAGCATCTGTCGGAGGGAGAGCCTCCCCTGGTGTCTATTCCAGGCCGTCATCTGTCTTCAGAAGGACAGAGTTCAACATTCAGGTGATAGGACAGACTGGCTGCTGCGTTTCCGTTCCTGTCAAACATTCAGATACTGCACCACCTCAGTGATCAGCCTTCTGTTCACACACAAAGGTTCCAGAACATGATTTTAGCGTGTGTCCACAGACAGCGCAGACAGCTCAGCAGTGTGGGTCAGCATTACTGCATCTTAACCATGCAAACATGGATCTAATTTCCACTTTCCGATGTTTTCTGAGACCACGTTTCCATGCTCCTGCAGCGCTGCTGTGGACCGGACACGCACGGCCTCCCCTTCCTGCCCTGTCAGACTGAGTCCAGTCAAGGTTCCGTATGTCGTCTTCCAACACAGAACAGAGACAAACCACACACATGGATTCACAACCTTGCATTTTAAAAACACGTTGAACATTCTTGAATCTTCAGCAGCCCTTTTCTGGGAGGAAAAAAGGCAAATGCTGAATCAGGAAAGAGTCACCTTCTCCTGCCTTTTCCAGTCTTGTTGTAATACCAATTAACCCTCACACACACACCAGTTATGAATGGAAATGTTCATCCTCAACGCCCTGCTAACATCTTTTTTTGTGTGCGTGTCATTTTAAGTTGTTTAACATACTTCTGGAGTGATAAAAACACGGTGTCAAATATACTACTATATACACGGGCAGTGTCGGATACAAGGATGATGATGGTACTGAGGTGGAAGTTACAACAGCAGTGAAAAGACATCAGAGCAAATGTGGTTATCACCATCTGCCAAAACTACAACCCTGGAACATCACAGCGGAAGCATCAGATGCTCCGTTAAAAGGCGACCGGTCACTTTTTTGTTCGGTAGATTTTTGTATTTCCTGCTTTAGCAGACAGCCTAGGAGGAAAAAAAGACCAAAGAATGAAGGTGCTGCTGTTATTACAGACCACATGTTTGTTTTCATTAAAGCCAAATATGGTCTGAGTCAGGTTTGTGCAGACGTTTCACCTTCTAAAGCCGGATAAACAGGTTTATTTACTGCCGATAAAAGGTCCATGTGTGAAGTTTTGAATATGGTACCAAACGAGTGCTGCGAAGCCGATGTTTGAGTTTGAAGCCGTTCAAATGAAGGCTTTGTAAAAGTCATGCTGGAATATTTGGAGAAACTGTCTGCTAAAGAGGCGAAATAATGACATGATGCCAAATACTTGTCCAAGAATTGAACTGACAGACCTTAGATTTGCAATAAGGAGAAAATGGGAGGTGTTGCTGCAGTTGAGTCAGATGTTAATAACCACAGCAGGAACATGGGGTCAGACTGGAGAGGTTAATACGAAACCATCACAGCCTGCAGGAGCACAACATCCACTAAAATACTGGAGATCAAATAGCAACAGTGCATCATCCAACACACATCACACAGTCCATCAGAACATTGTCTTTAACCGAGCGCGGAATGCACATTTAGACCCTTTTTTCCCGTTCTATTTCCAAAACAGAGCAGCAGTAAAAGTGCTTTCACATCTTTGTGCTTAAATTCCAGACACAAAGATGACTCCTCGGGTATAATCTACATACGCCTGAGCTTCATGATTGGATTTTTGGAAACAATTTGGAGGGACCAGGCCTACAAAACAGCAATATTCTTTATTACTGACTGTTTGTTTTCTCTTTCAGACTTATCACTACCTAAACAGTAATATTGTTTTGTTCCCAAATTCACACACACACACACACACACACACACACACACACACAGCTGATATTGTGTTAGCAAGATACATAAAAGCAACTTTTATATCACCTCAATTCATCAATACAGGAATCCTACTGTATTTAAAGTGCACAGGACGTGTGAATTGGAGGGGTTCTGTACAGTTACAACGACTGACAGTATTTGTGACTCTGTCCTTCATCCATTAAAGCTGCTGTTAACAACAACAATCTACCAAAGCGGGGGGGTGGGGGTGGTGGTGGGGTGTTTTAGGCTATTTCGTTAAGACTCAGAGCCAGACTATCAGTGTTCAGGACGCTAAGCAGCGCACTCTACAGGATGGATGCAGTAGTAACACTTCACACATCTGACAAATACAGTAGTACCACATGAACCTGCTCTTACTAGTATATTACAGACCCACCAGCCTTATATGCACAATGCATAGAAAATACTGAGTAATGATGGGATGACTTTAGTACCACGGCTCTTTTACTCACAATGTCTGTAAATCAAATCGGTAAAGGTGCATCACTGTTTTCTTTAAATAGAATGTGATTTCCTACAATAACTCCAACCTACTCTTATCCTTCCAGTTTCCGAGGATGATAAAGAAACTCATGTTGCCTTAAACTCGACACAGACAGATTCACCCTAAATTCATCAGCACAGAATTCCCCAAAACAATAAAAAGGTGCTAAATAGTCACATCGGCTTCTTCCCCCTGTATTCATGTTGTTTATTTCCTGTCTTTACAAAGGTTCCAGCTTTCCACCAGTCCAGAAATGTTCTTCCAGGACAGGTTAATGTTTCAGTGACCATCCTCTAGCCTCCACGGTGAAAATGAATGCTGATGGACTGCGAATGTTGAATGCTACAATGTTGCCCTAAATTCATTCCAAAAAAGCCCATAGAATATTAAAACTTAAACAATCATTTCGTTCTTCGGTTGTGAAAAGCTTAAAAGTGTGATGGAAATTCTCCAGTACGGCTCTGCTCCCTCAGCAGTGCGTGTGCGGCTAACAGCTAGCATTCCCAGCTGACAGTATTGTGTGTTGTGTTGCCGTTAAGATGGAGAACAGATGAGATGAGGTGCAGCTGAGCTGAGGCTGCTTCACCAGCAGCTCAGGCATGTTACTTATATCATCATCGTCTCTCAGCAGACAATAAAAAGTTGTGTTACCTTCCAGTTTCTATTGAGTTCGCTCTCATACCTGTGCTGATTTCTCCAGGTGGATGTGCTTTGACCTGCAGACCTGTGCTTATGTGTGGGAGGCGTGTTCCTCACCTACAGACAGCAACACTGAAGGATGATTAAGCTGACCATTATTCACCCTAGTGAGGTGGAGGATGTTATTAGTGGAGAGAAGGGAGAGGTTAGAGGGTAGGTTTTGAGAGTTGAGGACTTGTGAAGGCCTGAAACTGCTCTGCTGCTTAAGATATGTATTGCCTCTCAGTCCTAATTAGAGTCATACAGAGTGCTGGAACAAGCCTGTCACAGGGCCGATAAAACACACACTATCAAAAATAGACCGTACAAATACAGTATATCTCAGACTTGTCATCTTGTCTTGCTTCTGTGGTAGAGATTTAACAACCGCACAACAGACGACAGAGTTGGACCATGAGTTATGGTTCACTAAAATTTGTAGCAGTAAATAATCAAATCGGTTTTTGAAAGGAAGCCACCTTTTCAAATGTGTCCTAAGAAATACCTCTCGCCAGGTGGCACTGTTGCACAAACACAGGGTCCACATTATGCTAACTGCCTCACTGACTCAGCCTTGCGAGTTTGACGTTGCACCTCCTCTGCAGGACGTCCGCGTCCCTCTTTTGGCAGAAAGCATATTTACACACACGGCCCTGAAACCACGAGCGCGTGACGCAAACACACGCTCACACTGAACGACTGAATCAGCCATCACAGGTGCAGCTGCCAGGCTTTTGAACACAACGGCTAATTAGTGGAATAAGTTACTTTGTTCCATTACGATACACAGAAAGTTCGTGAGCAATTCTTTCAAACGGCTATAAGCGGTTTGTTCAATGGCGGACAGAGCCAACAGGCCACACTGGACACTCAGCTCTTATACAACAGTAACTTCAGTCATCACTGATAAGCAGCATAAAAATTTGAGCTTGATGGTAGTTTCATGGCAATCACAATTCAGTGTAATCCTTCTAAAGGTGAACTCCGCCTTAGCGTCATGTGGTACTGCCACGCACATCAGCCACAACAAAGCCAAGGACTACAAACTATGCACTGGTGACACGTAAGCTAAGGTGCAGCAGCTAGCGGCTCAGATCCATTGCTTGTAAGAATAACACACAAGAATAATCTAATTTAGTCCCACTCTCATTCTTCACCTCTGTCTTCTGCTTGTCCTCTGGTCACTGTTAACTGCTCTGCAACATTAGTACTATAGAGACACAGCAAGTATACGTACTGTAAATAATGATACGGGGCAGAGTGATACGAAGACCGGCTTGGATGACACGAGGTGCAGTGAAATAATTGCTGTTTGGTTGGGGGGATGTAGTGTGCTGATTCTACTAGCCCTAAATCATTAAACTGGACACAATCTGGGAATGATGGGAATTACAGAGGCAGAGACGAGCTAACAGCATGGGATACATCAGTCAGCTAAAGAGGCTGGTTGTTTGAGCTGTGGGAACATGTTAAAATAGACCAAAGTGGAGGAATTGCCAGTACCTAGTGTACATCCAGACACCTCTGACTACTCTAACTGATTTATTGCATCGAGGTTGTTTCATTCGTGGGTGAAACCCTCTAAATCGGAAATGAAAGGGGATTTGTTTAGCTTGAAAGCTAGCGGAAGCTCACACACAAGTGCTCTTTTTCTGTGGTAGGAGGGACCAAACACCAACCCAGTAGCATGATCGGGTCGACAGTCAGGATTGGTAGCAGAAAACCAGCAGAGACCACAGATGAAGGAGAAACACTGAGGCTAACGGTCGGTTCTGTGCTGCAGTGGGCGAGATGGAGGATGGGGCGGAGAAGAGAGTGACTGCGCCGGGGTGGGTCAGTTGGTTGGTTGGATTGCAGGTTGGTGAGTGTGCATCCCGCCAAAATCTACACGCCACCGGGACTCAATCTGTGAAGACAAGAAAGCAGGGACACAAAAAGAAGCCGTAAACAACAATTTCAAGGTTTATGAGACAGCAGCTTCAGGAAAGCAACCCAGCTGCAGGGATGCAACTCTCAACAAAGAGTCACGACCACACTCTCCAGGCAGAGAGCAGACACACACTCGGTGACATAAAGGTATCTCCTGGAGAGATATTTTTAGGTTTCGAGGGGCACCTTCACTAAGAATTCTGCTAAGTCCTTCTCATTCCAAAGATTTTATATCCAACTTTTGCAAGCGTCACCATCAATTTTCACCCTGTCAGGTGATTACTACTAATCACTGATCCAAAACAAACAGGCTGTAAGTATGAAACACTGATAATAATGTAAAAGAATCATTAACTTTAATTCTACATTTTAGTGAATAAATGTGACTTTGAAACTACATAACCCTTATTGATTATAATAATAAATTAGAATATTTATAGGTGTTATAAATTATTAAAATATGAGATTTATATCTTTAGAATAAAACAACCAACCTACAAACAGCCAATCTAATGCAACTCTATTTATAAAGTGCTTTTAAAATGGCCCCAGACAAAGTGCTGTACAATTTCATTACTGCTTGTAAAACAATAAAACAGACAAGAAAAAAAAAAACAAGATTTAAAACAAACAATAAAACAATCACAGGAAAAAACAATAAAAAACGATCTCCTAGGTAACGAAAGCCAATGAGAACAGATGTGTTTTCAGTGGAGAATTAGCTGTCCTGCATGTACAGGGAGGAATATAGGGCTGAAGAAGTTCAGAGAGGTAGGAAGAGGCAAGGCCACTGACAGCTTACAGGTTAGCAAAAGAATTTTAAGATGAGTTCTACCATGTGTAGGCAGCCCCATGAAGGGAAGCTAAAATAGGGGAAATGTGTTCCCTCTTGTGCATAGCAGTTAAAAACATAGCTTCAGCATCTTGGACCATTTGGACCTGAACGAGAGCGAGTTATAGTCGTTCCACCTGGTGGTGACAAGCCAACACCATGCTTCTTCAGTATGGAGCGCAGGGAAGGAAGATAGAGCCAAAATTAAAGAGGCCCGACAACTGAGCCCTGTGGAACTCCACCTAAGAGAGAAGTGGAAGAGGACTCATGGCCACTGAGGCAGAGACAAAAAGTCCTGTCTGTTAGGTGTCAGCGGTTCAAAGCTGTCAAACACAACAAACACCAAGTCAAGGATCTGAAAGAGAACACGGGGCGCAAGGCAGTTTGATCGAATAATGAAGTAAATGAACAGAAAAAAGAGAAATATTGTCTCTCAGCATCCTACACTGTTGTCTTGCTTCTTCCACTTGCGCTCCACTCTACAGCATCTGACAAGTGCTGTTTCATTCAACCCAGGCTCAGGTTTAGCTCTTGGTTTCCTGGATTTTAATGGAGCCACAGGGTCCATAACATTTTAGCAGGTGGAATGAAAGCATGAGCTGATCTCCTCAGTGTTGGTCAGCATAGGTTCAGGGCTGAGCTGATAGCAGGCACCTGAGAACTGACCAGCAGGGCAGGAGTGAACTACAACCACAGCGTCGAGCAGCAGCGAAAAAAAACCACATCACAGATCTGCACCTTAGAAACAGCCAGAAGATGCAGTTAAAATCAGATGGAGTGTGTGTCCATGTTCTTGAGTAGGTCCAGACACCAGCTGAACAAGATTAAAGAGCCAATGTGGCTGAAAGCAGGTAATTAGTTAAATATTTTTCAGTATCAGCTAAAATGCTTTGCTAAGTAAATGGTTTAAATCCTGGAAGCCCTTGGGAACCTTTATCACAGTTCACCCAAACAAACACTTATAGCATAGCATAGCATAGCATAGCATAGCATAGCATAGCATAGCATAGCATAGCATAGCATAGCAAAGCATAGCAAAGCATAGCTGTCAGCTGAAGCAGCTACATGCGGCAGGAGAACCCTTAGATGTGTGTAATAATCAAGCTGTGTTAAGGTTCTTATAGATCCTGTCAACATATAAGGTGTCTCTTAAAATGAAATGCTTAATGCTTTTTAACATGTAAAAAGAATCCTGCAGAATGAAGACAAAGATGGGAGCGAAGCTGAACTGAGCCCTCTGCAAGAGAGCTGAAGATACACACATCCGCTATGAACTGATAAAGATGAGCACAGAAAGTCCCGAATGCTGAAATAATCCCATTATTGTCGCAATTTCAAGGTCCTACTTTCTTACGTCTGCCTGTTTTGTTACCACCTCAGAATAAAGAAGCTCAGCGCTGGCTGCCCCGGCAGACAACTCCCAGACTGTGCTGTTGCGTGCATGCGACTTGTCCCCTTGCTGCAAGAAAATACATTTTCCCTGTCTTTGCAACCAGATGCCTCCTGGGTGTAATTGTTAGTGGAGAAATTCACCCGACATAAGGCGACAGGATAGATTAAAAGATCCAGTCAGAATCAAATTAGACATCATCATGATCCTCTCCTGGTGTCTGTTCTAATAACATCTACTCTAACACAAGTGGGTTCGTATCTTCTGGGTTTACTCTGAGTGAGTGTGTGTCTTCACTCACTTGTCTGGGGGATGCGTTTGTCTATGCTAACAGACTCTTTCAGTCCGTCTCCTCCAAAAGGAGCTGCCATCATCTCCTTCACACCGTTCTCCTTGCCAACACCTCCTGGTCCTGTTATCGGGGCATTTCCGGGAGGTGAAGGTGACTTTTCTTCCATTTTAACTTCCTGGAGACACACACACACACACACACACACACACACACACACACACACACACACACACACACACACACACACACACACACACATATGCTACTTCTCCATCTAGTGGTGTGCAGCAGTAAAACCACAGTGACTCAGCAGACCATAGCTTCTGCTCAGGGTGACGTCAGTCTGACCTTGTGCCCGTTTGTCTGTCCATCGCCTGGTCCCACATTGTCCATGGATCCAACTTTAGATTTAGCCTTAATGTTCATCTTGTGACTCTCAATCTTCATATCACCTCCACCTGAGGACGACAGAAGGTCAGTGCAGACAAGAGGAGGGAAGAGGAGGAGGGGGGCGTTAATGACCTACCTGGTTTATGCTTGATGTTGTCCTTGGAGCCACATTTGGACGTCACCTTGCTCACATCGACCTTCTTATTCAGAATCTGCACCTGCAGAGGAAAAGAAGCATCATTCATACGTGACATCTGATCAGGGACAAAGAGCTGAAGTGCATCCTCCTGCACCGGCTTTATTTACAGAAAGGTAACTATATTTGCCTATTTGTACATCAGTCATGCTTAAACTGAGTAGGACATTTTAAAGAGATAAAAGCTTAAAGGCTATTGTAATGTACAGCATTCTAAAAGCTTGTTGACTTAAATAGAAGATGGAAACTGGACCATTAGGCACAGCACAATTTCAACAACAGCAATAAACCAGCAATCAAAGCTGAATAATTATGAAACAGATCTTCTACTAATGTTTCTTGATAAATTGATTTAGCCTGTTGTGGAAATTGAATCTGTGAGATGGAAGGAAAAGGAAATGCTTGCATAGCATTAGCAAAGCAGCGGCGCTTATTCCTCCAGACTGAGACGCGTCTTCAGCTCCGGCGCTACTTACATTGCCACCCCCAGGGACATGTTTGATATTGTCCTTGGAGCCACAGCGAGATGTGACATGGCTGAAGTCCAGCTTTTTGTGGAGAATCTGAACCTGAAGGCATGCAGGTAGACAAACAGACAAGCAGTGAAGTGAGGAGATAGAGGAGAAGGGGAAAACGCAGAGGAGAAAAGAAAAGAGCAGCGTGCAAGACGATACCAGATCTACTCAACAGCAAATCAAGTGGCTGTGTTGTGTATGGATGGAGGACAAGCTGTCATCATCTGCTGCACAGCAGGATGTGTGAAACCTCAGCACCACAAAAAGAAGAAGTCTGGGATGTTTTGGAAGAAGGAATCAGTCATTTTGTTGTTATTCCAACCATTATCTATGTTATTGTTTCCTGAGGTCAGCTTTGGCCACAGATGTCCTTTTTTTTTGTCAAGAAGTTTTATTGCCAGTGATGTTTTCATATCCAGATGTGCCTCCTGCTGTGCTGGTGGACCGTCTCTCCTGGGGCTCAATCAAACAGTCGCAAAGACAAAACACTAACACAATGCAAATAATGAGTCATCCTCAGATGCTCGTTCAAGAAAAATGACAAATGAGCCAGCAGCCAGGAATGAAAGGCTGTATTTCTTAAAATTCAATGGTCCTGTTGATGCTAATTCTGCTATCTTTCTAACTAAAAGAGAGTATGAACGCCTGTATCTGCTTCTAGCCTACACCTCACACACTTTGAAGCCTGTAGGTCATCAGTTCCACTGCAGAAATGAAACCATTTGAAGAAAAAGAGGACAAAAAGAGACCTTTGTGCTTGACTGCTCTTTTAAAGGGCCTAGCTAATCTGTCTGTCTGCAGCATGTGTTTGTTCTCTCTGCATGATCTGCTCTTTAAATGCTGACACAGTTGGTGCCAGTAAAGGAGGATCCACCGAGCACAAAAATGCACCCAGACGCCTGGATATGTCACTGGTCGGACATACGGCCGCTTCGACCCTGCAACCCTCCAAGGCGCAGATGAACAAAAGCAGGAAACTCTGGAATCTGCCATTAAACCCACTCTGTTTTAGCCGTTTAAAGCAGCCACACAGTCAGCGAAACATTAAAGCACATTCTTTGATCTGACATGCCAGTCACATATTTGAATATCTATTGCTGCAGCCAACAGAAAAGTCAAAAGTCTGATCAAGTCAGAGGGGACATGCATGAGGAGCAAATAAGGGGAATGTAAATAAAGCTTGTAGGTCAGAGGTTAGTAGAAGAAGCTATATGATGATACTTTCCTCTTATGGAATCAAAAGTGAATAAAAAAATGTTATTAACTTTACTATGAAGTTCTTTTTTGTCTTATATAATATAATATATAAGTTTTTTTGTGTTGTGACTAGACAAAAAACAATGAAATGAATGCTAAAATGTCTGTGTTATGGTAATGTAGCATGGGTTGTTGCATCTCTGACAACAGGAGCGAAGCGTCAGCATGCCCGTGGTTGCAGATGGACGTAGAATGAGCGATGTGGTGGTGAGTGGCGATAGGAGGACGTCTGTGTGTCGGGGTGTAGATGGTAGGGACTCACTCTGGCCTTGGAGGCAGGGGTGGAGGGGTCTGCCTTGTTGTTCTGGGTGGAGGTGACCTGGGGAGACAAGCACCCCTCTGGTCAGTACAACCTGGATGGAGTACCAACAGGAATGGGGGGGATGGCAGGAGAGGGTGGTATGGGGGTGGGGACTGATTCAGAGGGCGTGGCAGGTTGAGTGTGGGGGTCAGCAGCTGAGACAGTCAATGCAGCCAATCAAACAGCAGCCACCAGGATGCTGGTAAACGAGTTGGCACCGAGCACACCTTTAGAAATAAAGGCGCTAACTCCACCCATACTAACAATCAATGTGGGTTCCTGAGAGAACGTTCAGAAAAAGAAGAGCTGAGGGCCGTTGGCCCTTAACCACAGCTGTTGCTAGTCATCATCCTGCAAAATCTGGGATTCGGGATTAGGCTAATTTTATAAATGTTTCTGGATGAACTTCATGAACTCACATCTCAGGGCATCATCTCCAACCAGCGATATTGCTCGTTACAAAACAGCCCTTTAATAAAGGCATCAATAACAGTTATGAGTAAGATTTAATTATAGATTTAATCCACATGAGAACAACAGACAGATGGTGCTTATTAAAGTTTTCACCTCTGTGGATGTTTCCCCCCTTTTATTACTTTTTACAAAGTAGAACTTCCATAAGTATTCATTCAAGTTACAGCTATGGAGGTCACCGTCAGCATTGTACGTATTTTGCAGCATTGTAAAGTCTACTTTTAATCTAAAGGACAATTTCTGTCTTTGCCAACGTCCCACAGACATCTGACTGATGGAGAATCAATAGTTGTTGTCTGCAGTGTTTCCTGTCTGGTTATCTAACCCTGACCTTCTTCCACCTGAATGCATGAAGACAACACGTCAGTCTGTTCCAGGCTAAACACACCAACAACCCAGCTCACGTGCATGCAAAAAAATACATTTAAGAAAGTGGTAACAGGACAATAAATTAAACCGTATATTTAAAATTAAAATTGAAAGTATAAATGATCTGTTTTTGGAATAAATCTACCGGTTGAATCCTTCCACAAACTAAAGCTACACTTCCAACGGCCCAATCACAACACTGAGATCGCTTCATGTCTCAATCATTGCTAAGAATGTGAATATTTGCCTTTTACAAAAGAGGAAAACACCCAAGATGGTGAACCCTTTTTACAAGCACCGAACTGAACGTGGAAATAAGTGAGATGGATAATGTCAACACTAGAAATGTCTCTCTCACAAATAGTAATTCTCTCTTCCTGTTTGAGGGAATCAAATATGAGAACACAAACGAGTGTAACAAATGCAGAAAAAACCAGGAGCAAAGATGAGTTGCCTCCTTCACGCCAAAGACGGAGGATGGAAACGTGAGATGATTAGCTCCCGCTGAAAGAGAAATAATACAGTACTTAAAAGATGAGCCTGTATTTCTGCCAGTGCAGACTGCGTGAGTCAGCACAACCTGTTTTGAGGCAGAACACCAGTGTGCCTGCATGTAGACGAGCATCAAACCACGCCGGCATTTTGTGGAACATTACACAGCGGCTCGAAGCTAGAAAAACAGAGTTAACTGCAAACATGTCGTCAGCGATCTATGTTCAACTGTCCCTGGGATCATATTTCAGGTGGGTTTGAGGAAGAGAGGAGTTGCTGAATATGAATGTGTTTCTATAAATAGGAGCTGCTTTACTGGATAAGTTGGGGGAGATGGTGTCTGAGCTTCAGCCAAATCTCAGCCTACAGGAAACAGATGTGGCAAAAAGACGAGAGTAAACCCAAAAAAAACAATAAAGCATTTACATAAACATGGAAATCCATCACTGCAGTCGGTTTTACACCGGTACCGAAAGACCAACACAGGTCTGGATCTCGTTGTCCCACAGGGAGGCAATAACAACCAACTGTTGATTTTCCACCACTATTACCTACATTAACTAAATGTCACAGGGCATTCTTCTTCATTCAACATTCAGAAAAAAAGAAAAAACAGGGAGGAAATTCAGGCTTGAATCAGTCCACATCCAAAAAAACACTCTGAAATTTGTTATAACAAATAAATATGAAAATTGAATTAATGTTTTACAGGCATATAAAGGCAGAAGTAAAGATGCATCCTGGGAGTGTTTACATGGTGCTGTTATTCAGAGAAACTGCTACTATGACTATAAGGGGAGCTAGAAGGAAACAGCATGAATACAGTTAGCCTGAGGATGGATGAAGAACAAAAACAATAAAGGTTTCAGTTGACGACTCATTTTTCTTAGAAGGGTGACAACCTTGAAAAGGCCAGCGTGTGTCTGTGTTTAGGATTATTCATGTGATTTTGCTGTTAACTGGGTTCGTCCTCTCTCTCGGACTAATTAAGCCAAATTCAAACCGAACAACTTTCAAAACTGTTGGATTGCAGATCAGTGACCTACAGTCATTTCCATCCATCCACCCATCCATCCATTCATTGTCAACCTCTTATCTGATGTCATCTTGTGGGGGTGAAGGCTCCAGCAAAGGGCTTCCAGTGCCCCCTCTACCTGGCTATATCCACCAACCCCAGTCAGGGTTGGTGGATATAGCCTGGTCCTCAGCCTGCGTTATGGAACTCTTCCCAGTTGGACTTGCCAGAAACTCCTTCCTAGGAAGGCACTCTAGAAGCATCTTCGCTGGGTGCCTGAACCATCTCAACTGATTCCTGTGGCTTTAGTCTCAGAGCCCATCCCAATCCTACCCCTAGTCCTTGTCTTATCCCTTGGATTGCGCATTCACAAGGTGAATCAGATATTAAATTGTTCGCTACGACATGTACATATTTTGCTGCATTTGGAATTGTCGTTTGTATTATAAAATTGTTTGTAATACAATCTAATGCATCCATAACTAATAATAGCTACAGAAATGGCAAGTTCCCTGTATGACAAAGGTACTGGATGTCATTAATGCCTTGTCATGGTTAGAAATAACACCAGATAATAAGAACTAACACCAGAGAAGTGAAATGCAGCCCAAGTCTGTCACAGATGGCTGATATTCTCACTTTATCTCTAAAGGTGACACAAAAAGATTTCAGCTACTTCTAACTGTGGGATTGTTTGTTGTTGTTTTTGGTTTTTTTTCGCCATGACAAAGTGAAGTAGGAATGACTACTATTCAGAGCTTTACCTTTTGTTTCAGCTAGATTTTTCTCTTAGCAAATGAAATGCCGCACCTGCTTATTCTCTTGTTAATTTCTCGGACCTAATTATGAACAAGACCCCAGGATCCTTGAGCTCCTTTACTCTGGGTAAGGACTCGTTCCCTACATGGAGTATTCAGCTCTGGCTGAGAAGGGCCCAAGAATAACAGGTGCTGTTTTTCATCCTGTCAGCTACGCACTCGACTGTGAGTTGATCCAATGAGCGCTGAAGCCCATGGACCAAAAATTCCAACAATGTTAGGCGTCCATCATCGATTGACAGGTTCAGGAGTTCCTGAAGGTGTTCCTTCTAACACCCTCTTGATTTGGTCAAGGTCAACACTGTCCCATCCTTGCTGTGCACAAAATGGACGGTCCTCTGTTTTCCTCTCCTGAGCCAGTGGACGGTGCTCCAGAAAGGATTTGATGCTATCTGAAAATCCTCCTCCATGGATTCACTATGAACGACTCCCACAGCCGCTATTTTGCCTCCCTCAAAAATAAGGATTCAGGTACTACTACACACTGGTGTCCACCATGGTGTTCTAGGGTTACAGCCCCTATTCAAATCTTTGAGTTAGAAAGACAAAGAGATCAGTGCACAAAGATATGGAATATATTACTTCATTCCTCTTGTTTACTAAGAGAAGAAGACATGTTTAGTTGCTAACACTACTGTTCTGAAAGCTGAAAAAGATTAGATTTTTTACTGTCAAAGATTTGGGTTCTAAAATATCGGTTATCGGTTTCATTTACTATCACTAATCGGTATCAGCCCTGAACAAACCCACTACCTCCTTTACTTGGACATGGTGTTCAGAACGCTCAGCTTCAAATCAGGGAGTCAATTCTCCCAATCACGCAGCTCCAGGAGTCCCCAGCTTTGCCCACACGTCCCACTGATGTCCCCCAGCTAGTCCACGAAGTCCCCTGCTGGAGCCCCATGTGTGACTGACGCCAGGAGGACATTTGTGTTGGACGCTTTGATGTCTCTCTCACCCCATGGTGTTCCATTACAACAAAAACTGGAATTAGTTTAAACGTCTGCCTCCACCCCTCCTGGAAAATGCTTTTTAATAGTAAAACCATGATGCGTTTGCTGACCTTTACTGTACAGTCTGCTCCTACCTTTCCTCCGCCAGGCTGATACTTCATGTTGTCAGTAGATCCGATCTTGGAGCGGACATTCTTCAGGTCAGGGGTTGGTGCATTGATGGGCCTGGGATGTCGAGGAGCACGAGGAACTGGCGGCTTCTTCTCGATTGGGGTCTGCTTGGGCACCGGCGGTTTGGTGATGACTCGGCGGCGGTGAGAGTTGTCACCATTAGTGGAGGCGACAGGGGTAGCAGGCGCGGCAGCGGGAGCTGGTCGACGGGCTGCTGAGAGGGAACAATCTTTCACATCCAACACAGGAGTATTGCTAAATTCACTTTTCTTTTCTGCAACACGTACTGGGCACCATGTCACATTTTACCGTTAAAAAAGAATCACAGCTTTAACTGTGCTGCTGTCGCTTCTCTTTGTTTTATCTTTTTTTTTTTCAGCTATCTTGGCCATCCATCCTGCATTTCTGTTTTATTACCTGCAGTCTTGGGTTTCTTGCCCTCTCCCATCTTGTTATCAGCTTTGTCATTCTTGTTTACTGCAAGTATAAAACATAAGCAAATAAACTTAATACCTGATACTCAAATGTGACTTAGAGGAGTTACAATTATAGGTACAATTTTATAGATTTAAGTATTAACACAGAAGAGCAGATTTGACTAAATATGACCGCCTGAATGATCTGGGCGTTTGAGCAACAGGTGAGAAAAAACCCAGGATCCCTGAATGCAGCACGCTCAGGAACGTCCGCTGCTGTTCGCTGGGTGAATGACTCAGGTTCTCTGAGGGTGCTGAAGCAAATGACTCAGCTCCGTTGCTTTGGGGGCCGGTTTTGGTTATGTACTGATAAAAACACCAGACTGGTGCCTTCAAAGGTTGGCGTTTAAATACGATTAAGAGCAACATATGGCAGCAGCTCAGGCTGCCGACTGCCTGGAGAGAGAGCACTGATTCATGATATCAGCAACTACAGCAATGTCAGCTCCTGTTGCAGAGGTCATGATGCTCTCCTGTGTATGTGTGTGTGTGTGTGTGTGTGTGTGTGTGTGTGTGTGTGTGTGTGTG
>BJFM01002534.1:22913-36585 GCA_016586285.1 Arothron firmamentum
CACCCTGTCTTATTTCAGCCTCTCCAAAACGGAAGCTTGTTTTTCCCCTCAATAAATTGCTGCAGCCGCTCGTTTGCCTTTGAGCGCTCTTTTTATCGCGCTTTCCTTTCAGCGTGTTCTGGTCCACGAGCTTCTGCCATTTCTCTGTGCTAAAGTGAGGAAGCGAACACACAAGTGGGTGTACTCTCTCCTGCCTCATCGCCGGCTGACATAATGGCTCTCCAGTCAGATTGTTACCTCAGACAGAGCTTCATTATTGTGCCACAGCAGATGTCTAGTTCCAAATGACATCAGCTCGCCAATTACATGTCTCCGAGGATAATTTGGCACTGGGCCGGGTCAGAGCCGGGTCTCCAGCTCATTTCTACCATACCCCAGCCACTTGGAGAACTTCAGCTAGTCACTACCAATGGTCCATTTGGCTTAAAACTGGAGTCTTTTTTTCTTTTTTTTAATGAAATGGCTCCATTCTGTTAACAAGGGGTCATTAGGACAATTGAATTTTGTTCCTCTGCATGTATAATTAGTGGAGGAGATAAGGAGACGTGGCTGCAGTGATGCCTGTAGTCCTGGACTTTGCTTCCGTTTGCGTATGTTCAGGAGGCAAATTCAGGTGAGCTCCAACTGAGGACGCGTCTGAAATGAGCACGCCTCATTGGAACGACAGCCGCTCGCCTTGCTGATTCTGCATGACACCTTCCAGGGAGAAACGTAGTTAGTTA
Organism: Arothron firmamentum; assembly: GCA_016586285.1. Taxonomy (NCBI): domain Eukaryota; kingdom Metazoa; phylum Chordata; class Actinopteri; order Tetraodontiformes; family Tetraodontidae; genus Arothron; species Arothron firmamentum. The sequence goes on from BJFM01002534.1 coordinate 23,636, forward strand.
TGGATGAGAGGGAAGAAGGAGAGCGACACCAAAGCCTACAGTGGCCTGTTAGCATCTAGCAGGCTGCTCTCACCTGGTCCTCCTCTCCGCCACCTTCCTCGTCGTACTTCAGAATGTTGTCCCTCACGTCGTCCTCCGGATCGATGAGCAGCTGCTTGGCCTGACGCTCTTTGTCGCGGCGCTTCATCCACACCACGAACAGCAGCACCAGGACTGCCGGGGCGACAGAGGGAAAGCTCCTATCACCAACCACAACTGCAATCCCATCTAATATCTTGGGCCTTGCGTGCCGCGATCGTTTGGGTAATCCTGCGCTAATCTAGCGGTGTATCAGATGATGCTCGGCTGTAATCCCTGCCTGTCTGCCATTACGGAGAGCCACTGAGACGCTTACTGAGGAGGATGATGATACACAGGAGGATGGCGATGATGGCGCCCGTGCCCAGGCCGGCAGCCATGATGTGCTGCTGGTCGGTGCAGTCCCCGTTGATGTCGCACTGGCACACTTTGACCCGCAGGTAGGAGTTGTTGGACATGGGCAGGTTGCCGGAGTCTGTGATTAAGATGGGGATCTCGTAGATCCCGCTTTCGAGGAAGCCGATCTTCAAGCTGACCTGAGCGTAATCGCCTGAGGGATGAAGAGGCCATAAAAAGTGAGGAACTAACGACACTGCAACACAACAAATAAAGAGCAGTCATTCATTCATTCATAAGTCGGGCTGAATGTTTCCTGTAATGTGTGTCAAACTGCATTTCCGTCGCTGATAGCCCAAATCTGCTGACTAAATTCGTACCTGGAAGTTTATCAGCGCGTCGAAGCCAAAACATGTTCAGGATTTAGATTCAGAGCTCCCAAATCTACTGAATACCTTTTTGAAAATGCTGCTTAATCTAAATTCCCAGCAGCAATAATCCAAATGACATTATCCTATTAAGATACATTCACTGCTTTTCAACTCGCAACATCCACTTGCTAACAAACGCTAAATTAGCTCTTCGACTCGCCTTTTTAGCTGAAATTACAAACCAATAACTTCTTAGGGAAATTGATTTAATGTTGCCTGTTCCTGCTGTCTGCCTGCACTCAGACATTAATAACAACTGTCTCACGCTTGCATGCCCCGGCACTGCAGGAGAGGAGCTCTCCATGTCCACTCAAGCTCGACATAATCAACATAATCTCAATCGAATCTATGAAACCCTGATTATTCACACACACACACACACACACACACACACACACACACACACACACACACACACACACTACAAGAACATCTACAGCATCAGCACAACAAAAGCAGAACATATGAGTAAATAATAGTTTAGTAAAGATTCTAACAGTTCTAAAAACAACAACGTTCACGTTGGCACCAGAAAGAAATCATTATGGAATCGCCTACCACTAATTCTCGTAATGGTCCAGTTCCTCCTCACGTCGAAGGGCCGCTGGGCCAACTCGAAGGCGAACGGCCCAGCGTTTGGGTTGAGGTCTCCATCCACGGCCGTGATGTTGATGGCATTTGGCTCCGGCTTCTCGCATATCTCGGCCTCCTGAGGGAACACCTGAGGAGCGTTATCGTTGATATCCTGGAGGTAGATCTGCAGGGTGCCTGTGCCGCTTGCTGGAGGTTTGCCTACGTGGAATAACAAAACCAAACGCCTTCAGCATATACATATTTATGGGAGCAGCGGATTATTCTTTTATAAAGTCATGGATAGAGAATTTACTATTGAAATACCACATCTTATCTGCACTCATTATGCAGCAAACTAAGAAAAAAAAAAGGAGTTTATACTTTGGGTATAATAAGACACTCTAAACAGCTATTTACTGAAGTAGGAGAAGATCCATCCAAACTGCATACTGATCTGAAAATCTAATCTCAAGGGAGGAGATAGACAGATAGAAAGAGAGCCATCGGAACATTTGGCGCGCGCGCGTGTGTGTGTGTGTGTGTGTGTGTGTGTGTGTGTGTGTGTGTGTGTGCCTGAAGAAAATCTTCCTGACGAAGGACATAGGATGGGAATACTAAAGCAGACAAACAGGCCACTGTCGCTCCTCTCAGGCTCCTCTATGCATTCACTCAGCTAAGAGGCTTTTTTTTCTTTTACCATTCAGACCACGCTCAAAGGAGTTAGTCATCCAATCCTGACCCATTAATGCCCAGAAACCTCTTTATTGGTAGAGGTTTAAGCCTATTGGCCTGAGCTATGCTCTGCAGAACAGGGTAAACCTGAACAGAGGTAAATCCCCCCAGAGCAGCAGAGGTGAATACGTCCACATGCTGAACTTTTCTGCGACTGCTAGCACATTAACCTTTAGCGGAGGTGGTCAGCGATCCAGACATGCCCAGCTCCGGCTGCAAGGCTGACCTTCAAGCATGACAGGTGTTTTTGTGGCTTGCACTACGAGGTTTTTCTCCCTCAAAAGCAGTGCAATTGTGCACTGGCTGAACATAAAAAAAAAATTAAAAAAAAGCCAAAGTCAAAAAGTTTGGAGTATGCCCGACCTTTGCTAGGTAGGCTACATTAAGCAGCCTCTTTCCTTCCTTTTGTAAACGCTGATTTATCTTCTCTGAGTGCTGCAGTAGAAATGGCCAGGATTGGAGTGCTTGTGGAAAAGTGTGACAGAACCATGGAGCCGCTGCTGCTCGGCAAGGTAAGGTTGGCATGGCGGGAGCATACCGTCGTCTAAAGCCATGAACGTAGCATTGTACAAATTGTTCTTCACGAAAGGCGACTCTCGGTCCAGGATTGCAATGGTGGTGATGCGGCCGGTGCTGGGGTCGATCCTTAGCCAGTTCGCTGGATCTGAGAGCTTGGAGTAGCTGTGGGAAGAAGAAGAAGAAGAAGAAAACGAGGCTTATACAATTATTCACTACTCTCTTCACTGGCTGCATAATTAAGTCAATCATATTTTCCTGGCAAACTTTCAAACACTTTTCAATCCTGTTTGGTGCAGAATAAAATATCCGGGCCTCTTATTGCTTTTTTCACCGAGCAATGTTCAGAATCTAAAATTCTTTTGATGTGTTTGCTCAGAGTCGCTATTTGAGGCATCCTGCATTTTACATAATTCTTTTTACTAGTGAGAGGCGCCTCACAGGGAAGACAAAACTAACTTGTTGTTATCGGTGGTTTGTAGGACAAAGTGTGGAATTACGAGGCTAGCTGATTTCACAGGGGCTGATACGCGCTTTCAGGGCCACACAGTTGTGGAGGCAGATGGTGATAAAAACGGTTCCGTGGTGTTGTTTGGGCACATATCCTTGAGAACACGGTGACGATTTAACCCCTTTTTGTCCATATATTTGCCTGACACATTTAAGTCAGACACGATCAATGAAACAAACAGCAGCAACATACGTGATTTTTTGCCGCATGAAGCGATCGGGGTCCTGCGCGGTGAAGATGGTCAGTGCTGACTCAGGAATCATTCCCTCTTCCAGCTTAATGAGTTTGGGGTTGGGCTCGAAGTAAGGACTCTCGTTTTCATCCATCACTTTGATGGAGACGGTGGCGGTGGACATGTGAGGGTAATGGATGCCTCTGGCCAGGGGAACCTCGTTCTTAGCCTCCACTGTCAGCACATACGTCCTGCTGGTTTCATAGTCGATGGGCTGAAAAACAGCAAGACAGTTGGAGACCATGCTACTTTGCAGGAAATGAGAGATCAAATGTGGACTGAGGACAGAGGATCCATGTGTGGTCAGCGAGAACAAATAAAATATGAATTCCAGTGACAACAACAATAAACACATTCGCGATGTGTCAGGAGCCGGATGAGGAGGTGCTACCTTGACGACCGTCACCAGGCCCTCGTTAGTGGTTGGATCAGTGGGTACAGAGAACCTGCCGGTGGGGTCGCCCCCGGTGATTTTGTAGACGGCGTTCCAGGCGGGCGTGTTGGGCTGGTCCTTGTCAGTCACCGTCAGGTTGGCCACGATGACGTTCACGCGGTTTTCGCGTACCTCGCCGGAAAACTGCATGAATAAAGCATGAAGAGAGAGCACGGAGCCGTCAGGGGCACTGCAGCGGCTGCAGAAGCACGGCGCAGCGCCGAGCAAACGGCCATCTGAGCTAAGTTATCATGTCGTCATGGTCATCTCATTCACTGTCCTCCCTGAAAGCTCGGTGGCAGCGTTACAAATTTCAGCGATTCGCAGTAAGTGCCTCTTTCAGTCGGGGAGACAAACCCGCGGATGCATGTGTCAACATTTCGAGGGGGATAGAACACTTAACGCACGGCTGGCTGCTTGTATCAGTGCGGCTCCGCAAACGCTCGGGAAGCAAAAGCGGCCGAGCGAACAGAAACGACGCCTGAGTGCGTATCTCAACAGCAGACGGAATCGCCTGGTTTTTCTCCCCCTCCTTTTTAAATAAAACTGTGCTGCCGACACGTCGGGTGTGACTTTGTTTCTTACCATTTCAGCGGTGAACTCTGGCGGGTTGTCGTTGACGTCTGTGATTTTGATGACGGCGGTGGCCGTGTTGGAGAGGCCGTACATGGGGTTGCCCTCCATGTCGGTGGCCTGGATGATCAGGGTGTACTGAGGCACTTTCTGGGTGACAGCACAGACAAAGAAGAGCAGCATTAAAACACAATTCTTTTTAAATGTGGTGATTCCTGCTGTAAGTCACTGGTATCTGATGCTATCCAACAGCATCTATGTATCTTTTCTAGGTTAAGGGAAACAACACTCCTCTTTTTTTCACAGCAATCTCTTCTGGTGACAGAACAGTCACTATGTAATGAGAGCCAAGTAAATTACTTCCATGGTGGCGACTGGCGGACATAAAACTGTGGCCCCAGGGTGAAAATGATTGACCAGCATGCCTAGCTAGATTACTCTCTCCGGAATTGCACCAAATGGTTCCAGCTTTTCGGCAGTATTTTATTTATTTTCTCAAACAGCAGTGAGATCCAATTAAAAAAGCAGCGTGGCAGCAGTTAGGGCACAACAAATAGAAGGGGAGATAGAGAGAAGGGCAAAGAAGCAATAATGAGGAAGGTAAACATTTAGGGGTGTAGTGATGCAAGGTGCCCGTTTGTAGCAGTAAATAACTCTGAATCGGACAAATTTGTTTTTACTTTCCCGTTTAGTTGGTTAACTTCTGCTGGGCTCATTAGTTTTCAGACGTTCTGGATATTAAATACTGTATAATCAAGCTGTGTTGTGCCGTTAGACTGAAGAAAAATGCATGGCCCATTTAAAGAAACATGGAAAAGAAATAGGCTGTTATTTAATAGCAAGAGAGGCCCAATGGACACCCAAAATTAATTACACACTGGATGGCCCTGCTAATGAAAAGACTGACTTAAATGTCAACATTCATTTTATAGCAAGCAAACACTTTAACGTCAAACAGGAAACAGCAACAACAACAACAACAACAACAACAGCTGAGTCAGGGGGGGATCAGGGGTAAAGAGTGAAAGCACCTCTCTGTCCAGGCCCGCTGCCACAGTGATGATGCCTCCGGTCTTATTGTTGATGGTAAACATGTTGGATGTTGGGCTTTCGGGAGTTTGAGACAGGATCTTGTAGCGGAGCATTCCGTTTGCCGTTTTTGGGTCATCTTTGTCCACGGATGTAACCGTCATCACAAAGGTTCCTGTAGATAGAGGGAAAGAACGCAAATAGTTTTTATCTGCTTTTTGAAATGAAAAATGAGCGAGAGAAAAAAAAAAGAAGCTAACTGAAAATAATACAACTAGAATTTTAGAAAGCTCCAATGTTCTTTCTTGTGATCTTATAATACCGCCGAGCACTTCAATGCCCCTGAACCACAGCTAGCAAAGCAGCCGCTGCAGGAACACCATCGATGCTGTTTGATCTCCTAACGTTATAAACGAGCAGAAGCCGCAGGCTGAGGCAGCCGCTGATCAGCAGCCCAAACAGTGCAAAACGCCGCTTGCTTTATTGCGGTTTATTACCTGGCTTGGAACCTTCCGGAACGGTGCCGTTCCAGATCTGGTGAGTGAACTCGGGCCTGTTGTCATTCATGTCGATCACGTTGATCACAATGTCGATGGGGTTTTCCACCTGGTTACCATTCAGGTCCACGGCATGAGCTCTCAGCTGGAGACAGCAAAACAAGCTCAGCTTTAGAACTGAGGCGGGACGATTCACTACTGAGCCACTAGCAGAAAACACCCAGCAGAGAAGCTGCTCAGTGCTAAAAACAAGGAAAATCCCTCTACTTCTACATGCAGTTCTACTTTCTATACTAGATACGTGGAAGCAATAATAGTATACATATACAATAGTACACATTCGAAAAGCCTAAGGAATTCTATAGAGACTAACTATACGTGGAGACAGCAGCTCTAAATTATCACAACATGTCCGACAAAAAACAAAATTCCTCTGAAGTCCTTTGAATTCTCAGACGGATAAGTCAGATTTCCCGGTGGACCCCGGGGCTTCAACGACTATGTGGGGAATGCTGAGGTGAAACACGCCAGCTGGTAGGACCGTGCAGCGTATCCAGAGTGGGCAGACCCCACTCAGGCCAGAGGACCCTTCTGCTGGGAGGAGAACGAGGACAAGTTAGCGCCGTCTCACTTACGTGGAAGTTGGAGATGTGCTCTCGGTCCAGGGGCTTGTTGACGGACAACTCTCCTGATATCGGGTCGATTATGAAGATACCGGTGGGGGGCTGGTCAGCGCCGGGGCCGGTCACACTGTATCTGAGGGCGCGAGTTTTGTCGTGGTCTGACCGGATCTGTGGGGTCAAAACTCAGATTCTTATTCGCTCTCAGAGCCTCGGTGAATACATTCACAAACAAAGTGTTTTCCCATCATCCGATATCACCCACCACAGCCCGGAAACCCCCTTTAATATCCTCGGATTAAGTGTAATACATATAAATTGCGTGTTCGGGCCTTAACGCTCGGTAAGAAAGTCAGCTTAACGTGGTGAAAAAGGATCTACTTCTTAGCGGAGAAGCGCTTGTCCCCCGTCGGTGACCCACACTCGGCCCTGGCTGGACAATTGGGACAAACTACGCATCCTTGAGAGCCACAGTAACCAGGAGTGCAACATATCCACAGCTGGGAGCGCTTCAGATTACTCTCTACTTCTAAATAATGCTAGATTACACTGGTACGGAGCGCCGCCTGAAAGAAAAGATAAATAATAGAGCTGGAAGGAGCCCTGACCTCCACCAGCCCTGCCCAGAAAAGCGCAGCAGATATGAAACATTTTCAAGTTCTACGAGGCTCTCACATCGACCAAAACAGTTTTTGTAGCTAGCCGCGTCGGACGCACAAACACACACGTGCGCACGGGCACCCGCGGGCCATGATGGGACATTACCCGGACAAGCTCTTGTGGGAACGGCCCTCGGGAGTTTTCCGGGACATTGATTGGGGGGATGACCCAGTCTCTCTTCATGCGTTTCAGCTGGCTGTCACTTTTCCGTGATGGAAATGATATTTCCATTAAATCCTTGTCCGGGACTGCAGGGACGGCGGCCTTCTGCACCTGTTAAACGGAAATAATTCTGTGAGTTCCCGAGGTGAGGAATGATCAGGAGACAGTGATCTATGACGGTGTTGTCATTTCGGCACTGCACAGATGTCCCCAGAGTTTCTCAACCTTAAAACCAGAGCAAAGACATATTTCCTCAATGTAAAGGCTTGCGAGTGTAAAAGTATTTCTCATCTAATCTGACAGAGTCCATGTTCAATCAGCCATCCTTTCTCTGATGACTCACTGCGTTTCGAAGTATCTACTGAACAGTGTGTGCTATGCCTTGAAATGTTCTTGTGCCACTACTGTGCACGCCGACTGTGCTGCTTTGCTTTAAATGGCGCCCCTCCTCCCCCTCTTATGTTCTGATAAAATGCTCCCGCACAGACAGCCCTGCTTCCATAATGTATGTGCCATCCTCTCTCCTCTGTAATGAACGAGATTTGAAACAAAGGAGGGTGGTACCTGCGAGCCAGAGCCTAAACCGTGATGGCTCACATAGCCTGCAGCTCTAACGGAGACTGACGCAGCGCCAGAGAAAGTTTCAAGCGGGCTCGAACAAAGCAGAGAAAACAGAACAGCGATTCGTGAATTCTCAAAGAAAAACAGCTGGAATTTAAACGGAGACATCTTGTGCCTCGGAGTATTTTCTCAAACTGGGGCAATGTTCTGAAGTGTGGTTGATTCGGAGGTAATTGGAAATTGACAACACAAACAAACAGAAATTAATTACCACATTGGCACTTTGTAGCATGACCCACATCCCAGGCTAACGCTTCGCTAACATCTGGGGAGCTGTCAGACAGCTCCCACTAATCACATTTGAAATTTGATTATGCAGCCTTACACACACTGAAAATGCAGAGAGACAAGTGGACGGACAGCAAAGGAGCATGTTTAAGAAATATTACCCAATTAAAATGGATGCCAGTAAGAGCCAGAATTATTTGCAAAGCGTGCCTGCAATGATGAATGGCACGGAGGGCTTTTTCAGCCGAGAGCGCATCCATCTTTGATGTGATGAAGATCTGCAGCTACCTACACTCTCTGGAGCCTCTTCATCTTCTGACTGCAGCCTCAGACTCCGGGAGACGGCAGCGCTGAGCGATGGTGTGTGGAGTGTGTCGCGGATTAGGCGTGCTTGGCCTTTTAGAAAACTTGGACACTCAGACACTTCTTCCTCGCGCACAGTGGAGAAGTTCTAATGGAGGTGGGGACAGTGGGCCAAGAGCCTCTTATGCTAATGAGGACATTGTTGGGTTGTCGCTGATTAAAATGTTTCCCCAAGGCTGCAGCATTCATGGGCTAATAAAAAATGTAATCGCTGATGTGATTAAGAGATGCGTGATGATTCATGACAACAATTACGCTGCAGGGAAGACAAGTGCTCATGACCTCAGAACTGTGCACGATATGGGAAAGTCACTCGCCGGATTCATTACGGACGAAACATGACAAACCCGACAGTTTCATACAGATACACATCAGAAATGCATCTGCGGAGCGATGACTGGAAATCTATATTTCCCTGTTTGGGAGAGGCGTCTGTACCTTTGACCTGCTGACGAGAGAGATTAATGGTACCATTAAGAGCTCCAGCTCACAGGAGCATCTTGAGTAAATGAATGCTATTCGCTAATGATGGTGGTCTGAAAAGCCCTGAAATCATCACCAGCAACGGGTTTGACTGAAGTCCAGTGCAGACTCATAAAATATGATAGTCGTGCTTATAGAAGTGTTCCTCTGGGCAAAAATGGCCAGTCGGGTCCATTTCCGAAAGTATAAGGATAAAAAAAAAAAAGGAAAGGATTTAGGGATGTTTATTACAATGCACAGCAGACTAATGATCTTAGATCTGGTGGCAAAGATTAAGAAAACGGCCGTCGGCCCAGACTAATGTGCGGTTGTGCCTATGTGAACCATCATTTTCAGATAATAGATTGAAACGAACAGATAACTTCTAATTAAATGGTATCATACACGCTGTCAGCTGGAGCGTAAGCAGACGACACAACAAAGCGTTATTTACAGCTTCTTTTCATTTCCTGATTAGCAGACAGATGGATGGGACTTGTGCGTTGCTGTTTGTTCAATTCCTCTGATCCTCAGCCAGCCAAAATGTTGACATGTGAGCACATGGTCATTCTAACTAAGCGCAGATGACTAGTGAGCGCGTCCAGCAGAAGAGCTAGGCGGGCGCTCCGGAGATCAGACAGATGCTGCTCTTCTTTAAAGTGCTGGGAGAGGCGTGTCCATCTCCGGATAAAAAGGCAATAACCTGGGAATCCCAGGGCTTCGCTGAAATCTACTTTATGAGGAGCTATTCTGCATCTGCTCCTGCTGCCCACTGACGGTGTTGAGTGTATGTTTGCGCTGCTAGTAAACTGACACATTAAGTTTTAATTGGATAGCATCCGTCCAATCTCTCAGAACACCTGGTACAATTTATGAAACGATTCAACTGTGAACGTGGAAGATCTATTATGATCATCTCTCCATTGGAAAGGCACTGCATTAAAAACAAGGCAGAAGTGCTAAGTGTGCAGTGATGGATGTGTGTTCACCTGCTGGCTGGAGAGGGCGGAAGGCACCATCCTGACTTGAGTCATCCATTGCTGCTGGGTGGTGCTGTCGATGGCCTTGATCAGCAACGCTAGTGCATGCTGCGGAGAGCTCTGAAAGCTCCTCGCAGCGTAAACGGCTCCATCAGCCTCTATCCGGAAGTCAGACGGGTTATTGCTTTCCAGCCGCACTGGAGCACCCCTTCCACAGTCACGGAACCTCACTAGAGAAGACAAAAACAGAGACATTTGTTAAAAAGAGGGAGGAGGGAAAAAAACAGTCCTGGGGAAATTGGATGTAGAGAACAGGCAGACACACAAACAGGCGGTCCACGATGGTTTCTGATTCCCCTTCTTGCTCATACATTATTCACTTCAAGCTGTGCCCCAAAAGGTATTTCTCAAAACAGATGCAGCGGAGAAGAGACGGACGGAGGAAAAAAAACAAAAGCGTTTCCTTTTAGTGCTATTTAAAAGCCCAAACCCGACTCTCTAAATCCCGATGTGTAAATTAGGCCTAAAAACCCGCTGTGTTTGGACAGCGTGTGTAAATGGAATTCAGCTGGAATTAAGCACACATCCAGCCAGACCATTCCTACCGCAACTCCTAAACCTCAGCTCCTCAAGGGACACGCTCAAGTGTGCATATGTGATGCTGATTTATCTGAATGTTACTCACACTCTCACACACACACACACACACACACACGCATATGCAGTGAAGTCAGGTGACCTGCGGGAGCCAAAGTCCCACTGGTGCCACAGCACAGCTCAGTCTCCAAAGGTACACCCTTTTATTTCAATACAACGTCCATGTTTACAGCACACACACACACACACACACACACACACACACACACACACACACACACACACACACACACACACACACACACACACACAGCATAAAGAGAAGGATAAAACACTCCTTCTGGCCATAGAGATCACAACATTAGCTACTGTAAAATGGTTGTGTGGAGGCTCTTGCTGGTGCATCTCTGAATTATGGAATTACTTAACAAAAGCCTGGGAGGAGGGCGTCTAATCTTCCTTTGTGCTGCCACCTTAGGGACTCGCTGATATCTTCAGAGCCTCATCTAACGCTGTGATCCTCTGGGCTTTGGAGGAGGATGCAGTAGGTTCAGGATCTACAGAAAGTCATGAGTTTGACCCCAAGGCTTTGTTTAATAGCTGCACCCAAAAATATGCAGCCGTATCTCCTGCAGCGCATCACGTCCTGCTGCTGCGGCTCTCTGATATGCAGACAATTTCAGGGTGATGTCCCTGATTTTAGGGGCTATGTAAAGGCGGAACACCGAGCAGAGAAACACTTGCCGGCGCACATCACTTTCTAAAATGTGAAAAATGCCAAAAACAACATATTTAGAAGAGCAACAAAGACACAAGCTTGCTCAGACAGGCAGGGCCCATCTTCTGAAAGGATCAGATGCCTGTCCAGCTGCTGCCAGGCACAAGACATCTCAACGAAAGAAGCAGAACAGACACGCAGACTGGATTTCTATAAAACCGGATAAATGCTGAGTGAGGTAAATTTATTTAACAGAAGAAAAGTTCACTCGCCCAGGAGAGACCACGGCTCCAGTAATAAAGACAGAAGATGACAAGATCTTTCTTTTCTGCTGGAATACACATGATATCGACCGTCACCTTCCTGGCTGGCTTTGGTAAATTACCCTTGACCAATTAGCTTTTTTTCCTCCCCTTCTCCCTCGCTGAACCTGGAAAAGCTGACATTAGATAGATGACTCTCTCCCTCGGAAGGTTTTGCCTTAAAGCCAGCCGCCTGTAAACTCAAAGCCTTGAAGCAATCGCCAGTCAGCCCCAGTCAGCAGATCCTCAGACAGGAGGGGAATACAGAGCAAGAAAATAACTCACATCTCCAGGAGACGATCCATAAATTCCGGAACTTCACAATGGGATGTGTAATGTCTCACTAGTCTGGGCCGATGCCTCATCTTTTGTTTTTAAAGCTGGGCGCATCATACGCTGCAAAAAATCAATCTACAGGGTCAGGTGTTAACCTGGTGAGAGGAATAACAACCAAGAGATTAACTGATGACGGATAAACCATGTGGGGATTTCCCAATGAAGCGTATTTGATTGAAAAGTAGCTCTGGCTGAGTGTGGCTCCTCCCTTCGCTGTACATCATGAATTATGTCCGCCTGGAATATCAGGCAACTTTTAATCCGACACAGTCGTTTAGGCTTAAAATGTGATTTATAGGCAACAGATGTCAATCTGACTACTAGTTTCATTTCACACATGTGCGGGACATTTTCTGCTATGTCACTACTTAAAACTATCACCGAAAGGATTAAAACAGGCGCCAGCATGCTTTTATTTTTAATCCATCCATATGGCACTTGACATGATTTACAGTCTTTTTTTTTTTTTTTTTTTTTAATGAACGTGTTGAAAAGTGCACTTGACTGCAGCTGATGAGGCTTCGCTCTCTGGAGCTCCGGCTCTCCCGGCTCATCTCAAATTTGGCCATAAGGACCCCTCAGAGGGGTCCTTCAATCCTCGACCCCGCAGCAATCTCTGCACAAACTCGCAGCAGGCAGCACCGATTCCCGTGGAAACAAATGAGGACGTCCAGCTCGGGTTGATTCATTTATCAGCCACACTCTGTCGCCTTGTGGAAGCACAGGAACGTGTAGCGTGGCCCAGCTTAACCCCCCAGTAGCTCAGACTAATCTCTGTATAGATGTATCGGCCCCCACAGGTACAAGAGCAGATGAGATCTTGGCTGCCACACCCTCTCAGACGTGTCGTCATGGGCGCAGAGATAAAAGCCTCTGGTTTGGATAGAAATGCCGATGCAGCAGAGCGGACTGGGGGTTGGGGGGGGTTACAAAAAAAGAGGGTGGGTGAGGGGGCGTGTG
>BJFM01002534.1:42442-59527 GCA_016586285.1 Arothron firmamentum
GGGGCAGGAGGGTGAAAATGACTCCAAACACATCTGTCCTCACTTTGTCTGCTGCTACAGCACACAACCACAAGCATGGCCGTGTACAAATGAGTCTCAAATGTAGGCTGGCCGCCTGCGGAAATGTTTCCAGGCCTTGGTTTTTACATGCAGAGGCTCATGGGAATCATCTGTCGCCCTGCCACAACAGCAGTGTTGGCTGGGTAACGCCGGCATCGCCTGTGGTGCCATAAACCAGCAGGTGGCACAAACCAGTCAGTCGCCACCACACCATCTTAGAAACCTTAGAGGTTTCTATTCCCCCCCCCCTCAAAAAAAAAAGAATTCTAGCGCCGTCACTGACCTGAAGGTGGAAGTCAAACTTTGCTACAAATGTCTATTGTGCATCGCTGACGGACTGGGGCGGTTCAGAGAGGGGAGCCATGGCCGATGCTTGGTCAGCCAAGGCCTAAGATTCCGCTTGACTGGATACCCAAGGCCAAACTAAATCTCATGTTATGCCAGCAGAAATGGATCATAAGGAGGAAAAAACAACCCAAGCTCGCCATTTTTGTTCTCTTTTGCAGCCAGGTTCATTCAAAGTTAAGAGAATATACATAGACGACTACAGCAGTCAGCTGTAAGTCATGTCAGCCTTTCAAAGTGAAGCCATCCTTTAGTGGAAAGCCTTCCGTTCCAAGAATAGCTTAGGCAGTGTGATTAAACATCAAACCACATTGTTGTAGCCTAATCCACCAAGTCTTGATGTGCCTCCTCATTCCTCTTCCTTTCTTCCTTCGCATGCAGAGATGAGAAGAGTCGCTCTCGGAATTAATCCCACAACAAGATATATTTGAAAAGTGCCAGTATGACTTTGGAAAAGAGGGGAGGGGAGGGGGGGGGGGAGTCCCTTTGTTGGAGTTTATGTGGCAACAACAGTGGCTGCAGTTAATTTAATGCCAGGGGGTAATTATAATGCAGTGCTGGTGTGGTGGTGTCGGGGGCTTAACCACATTTAAAGAGCAAGATTTCAGAGGATTGATACGCTGGCATGAACGGGCCAGCGGGTATACGGTGCAGGCGGGATGCATCACGACTGAGTCGCTCCTCAAGCTGCAGGGTTAAATAGTTTGAGGGTGGGGGCCATTTTCTTTCATGCTTCTCTGCTAGCCCAGGAGCTGCAGAATGGCTACTTCTCTCTACAGGAATTGAGCTTTTCTGAACAACAGCATCAGTAGAGACACACACACACAGGCTTCCTCATTCTGACTGGCCGTGCCTAAATATGCGCAGTTTTATTCCATCAACAAGGTTAATATTATCACTGGCCGATAACTTGTGGTAAGTAAGGTTTTATAGATTATTTAACCAGGAGTGTGTTCAGATTCATGTAGAGATTTATTTACACAAGCAACCTAATAATACAGATATCAACCTCTAATTTTTTTCCTTCTTGTCTTCTGGGGTCAGGTGGTGCATGGCTGCTTATTAAACAATGCGTTATGTTCTGCTCCTCCAGGAGCAGGTGGGACAGCTGCAGTAATATACATGCAGCCTCCAGACGAATGATCCAATAACTCATTACACGGATTCAATAACGCATATCTATAACCCTGCAAAACTGTTGATGGGAGTAGTAAAACTAACCTTAATATCCGAGTGTGTTAAAGATGAGCGCGGAGAGCAGTTAAGCTGTAACTCACTGTCGACGGAGGGGGTCGTTTTCATGCTTATGCTGTGTGTGCACATTGAGACCGTGTATCTGCCGCCTCCATAAATAAGCTCCATTCCTGTTTTTACAATCTCTCCAGCTCCCCGATATTCGCATGGAACGTTCCGATTCTTGAAACTAATCGCGCTGTCTGACTGACCACCCCCGGCTGTTTCCAGCGTCTTGCTGTCGGCTTTTAAAGGTCATTCGCCAGCGTGCGCTTTGGGGCTCCGAGGACAAGAACTTGGTCAGCAGCGGCAGCGTTCTGGCGAAATATGGCCAGCACGGGACACTCTGAGATCATACGCTGCTGCCCAGCTGTGTCTGTTGACACTGTAGAATCTCTTTCAAGCCAGCCAGACATATGGTTTGAATCAGAAGCATCAGAGCCACACTGAGGTTTCAAAGCAAGGTCCATAAATTAAAAAAATTCCAGATTCACTGAAGCATCACGAAATACATCGCAACAGTTTGATAAGTTAAAATTGGTGATCCTTTGGATGCGAACTGCCAATTTCTCTGCTAAACAAGAGATCCTACTGTATAATATTGCATTCAAATATTAAATTTTAGAGATACAAATGTCATAGCCCCAGGCTACCGTTTTGGCAAAAATTCCAAGTTCCTTTTCTGTAAAAGCATTATTCTGCTCTAAATGAGTCAGTAAAATCAACATAAAAGCAGACAAAATGTGCCTAAAATGCAGTACCAAAGCACAAGAGCCATTAAGTGCAGCTGTGGAACTTCCATTATGGACGTGTCAACCTGGGTGCTGTTATATTCATCAACCCTGCAGGGAAACGCAGCTCTCGTCGGCTCTGGTTAAAGCCTGGAAAACAGTAAATAAATGTTAGCGCTTTTTTCGGCTTACTGGCCGGAGGTGATAACTCCTCCAACATTTAAAACCAGAATAAAACGGAGATACTGAACAGAGTTTCAACCAAATCCTCCTTCCAGCTGCTCATGGGTACTGTAGAGGTCAGCTTGGTCCTCACTTCTACACTGTGCTCCACACCCTCACACAGATTTGTGCACAGGGCGCTGTATCCACAATTTACTGCCCGTGCGACAAATATAAAAATATACTGTCAACGTAATGTATAGTAAATAAGGCAGAATAAGAGGCTTTAATAATTGCAGGCTTAATATAGCAACAGCAGCTGCATGATCAACAGTCCTGGGGGGTCGACTCTATACAACAAAGTCTTGTCGAAGTGATGACAGACACTGGAGCTTTTGTTGCTTCGGAGTAAAACGTGCAACTTCTTTGACCCAAAATGGTCAACTGATACACGTTTACGCCGCCTGGGAAAGGGCGTTGTCCGCGAACCTCAGCGCGGTGTTTCATCTTGCGTTCCAACTCCCCCGTCCTTTGTACCCAGGAACAATAACGGCGTTTTAGTGCGTGTGGAGGCTTGGGCTGGGGTTTCGTTACCTTTTCAAATTCGACTATCGGAATAAAAAGGAAGTCATGTGACGAGCTTCCCTGTGCAGCCACGGGGCAGGACAGTAAACATGCGCCAATAAAATCTGACGTTCTTGTGACAGAGCTCGCAAGACTAAAATAAAGAGAAATAATCCGCACCGTTCCTTGTTTGTACACTCATTTGCATACATGTGGGCGTCCGCGGGTCAAAGATCGTCCCAATCAAAACTTCCTTTGATGGAGGCTTTGCAATATGCAGGAAGTGAATGCTTTTTAGCCCAGCCAGCGGCAAAAAGGGAGAAGGACTCCAGCATCCTAATACCCACAGCTCCGCTCCAGCCCTTATTCAGCCGGGCTGAAAAGAATCCTCCACCAGCACTGTAACCTGAAGCAGCCCGCGTATCAAGTTTGGAACCATGAGAAAGATGAGCTCAGGCAGAGAAGAGAAGAAACCTAATAAGCAAAAAGAAAAAAAAAAAATCAGGAGAGGTTACAGAACAGCCATGCTTCTAGTTTCTGGGCCCTGTTCTGGTCGGAGACGGGTGGAGTCTCCACAGACTGTCAGACGGATTGCTCCATCATGTTGGCCACCACTTCCAATCTCAAATTTGTTTCCCACAGGCACTAAACAATACAACACAAGAGAGAAACCTGCGGTAGGGGATGGAATTTTTCATCATGCTTCCCAAGCATAGCTAGGCCAAACCATAATATTGACATTCATTGGCACATTTATTTGAGATTAACTGGGAAAAATGTAATTATTATGATGCCAGAGATCATTTTTCCAGGAAGTCAGCAGTTGTTTTCGGGCTGGAACCAAGTCTGTAAACAGTCTCCATCATGCCAGAAGCATGATAATGTCGTATGTGGATCTCTGTCACACGGCAGATAAATGTGAAGCGTCTGCACAAGGGATGCTAGCAGATACTGTGTTGCATTCTGGGTTGGAAGGCGTCAGCTCGAAGGGGATAACGTGACAGCTGTAGCGGCCCAGGACACCAGAAAGGCCTAGCCAGCACAAACATTTGCCTTTCTGACTGACTGGAATCTACTTTAGCACAGACTCCTCCGGACCTGTGACCTGGCGACAGCTGTGCACGCCGATTGATGAGCCAAACACATCTAAAAGATGGAGGAACTGGCGACACGTATGACATGCATGCTGAAACTCGATCCCTGATGCTGTGCCTGGGGTAAATTAAACAGCCATGTCAGGACAGCCTGGTTCTTGGAACAAAGTACACTTTAACATAGCGAAAGGGACAGAGACAAGAGCTAACACAGGAGGTTAGATGAGAGATCCCGCTGACGCCATAAATCAATCCCAATAACACCAGGGTCAGAGGATGGTGCACCCACCCCTGAAAGGTTTGATGCTGCACCCGCATGTGTCTCACTCACTCAGGCTAAAGTCATCTGTCCAAACAGACCAGGGGGACTAAGGTTTTAGCATATGGAGCCCACCATACTGGGAGGGACTGGCACCCAGGGGTTAGATTTTTACCCGTTACAGACAAATGGTGTCGTGAGCTGGGAGAGCAAGACGTTCATATGGAACTCCGTTCTACCTTTTATAGATAAGGAGTTGTTTCTCTGGGAAAAACATTAAACCTTTTGTGGGTCTGCAGTGCTGCGCAGGTCACTTAAAATGGAATAAACTGACTTTCCTCTTTTATTTTCTTCTCATCCAGACAAGAAGTCAGAAGGGTTTCACACCATTTCCTGCATTTCAGATAACAGCAAATACCTTTGTTACATACGAGTCTGTGAAACGAGGCAACTAACGACAAGAAAAACAGTCAGATAATCACTTTAATGACTGCTAAAATCGAATTCCTCTTCCTTAAGTTGACTGTGAAAGCTCTTTAGACCCTGGGCCACAAGAGGGACATATGCTTCCTCCATTTCCAAACATGACCAGTAATGGGAAATCATAAAGTGGAAGGGTGTGGGAATGAAACTCCCCGTGTATCCAAACTCAGAACCCTGTCTATCACAGCCACATTAGGATATATGAGACAGGAGGCCCATCAGACATAATAAGCCTTATCCTTTTCAGAAAATGGCCATTAAACTCCCCCCTACTAGGCCGGCCGAGTCATCGGTTCTCAGGCAAGTAAATGAAACAAATGAATGGCGTCCCCAGTATTACAATTAAAGCATAAAATAACATCAGACTGATGAAGGCATTAATCCTTCTCTACATTTATGCTCTGAGTAAGCAGGGAAAACTCAATTATAACTCGTTTATAAAGGCAACGCATGTATTCTGTTTCACCCTTTGAATGTCAGGCTCATATTCACTCCTGCTACATGAGGCTTTCTTTGAGAGGGGTGGGAGACACAGACACATTACTCTCAGCCATTTTAGTTGCCCCTGACAACCATGGGCTGTTGCAAAGTAGACCTCCCCCTCTCTCCATTTAACTTCCCCATTTTCTTCATTTTGCTCTTCCTCCCTCCTTTTCAATTGGGAGTCTCCTGCCTTTTTTTTTATTTTAGGACCCCTCCCCCCTTTGTTAGAGACACAACCACATTATCCATGTCAAATCCATTGGAGGCAGCCGAGGAGAGTCGATATAGAGCAAATAGATTCTCTGCTCATGTGCATCTCCTGAAGCAGCAAAAGCAAACGCAGCTCCAAACAGCTGCAACTTTTTCCCATTATTTGATAAGAAGAAAGAGAAAAATCACTTTCTAAATCAAAGGCATTTTCTTTCCCCTCCACGCATTCGACAAAGATTCATCCAGGAGTAAGAGAGCTGTTTTCGAATTAAATTAGATTTCTAACAAAGCCAATGGCCACATCACATGAACACTGTTGGCAAAAATAAACCAAAGCCTCACGTCTGCAGACTTGAACCAATTATCGCCTGTCAGCAGCTTTTCGCCCCTCTGTCCTGAGATACAGGTGTGACAAACCCCGAGTGCGACCTGATGAAAGACACGCTGCCAGTTTAGTGCCAGTCATTTCCTCTCGACGATACGCCTCTTTATTTAGCGTAGCCTGAGGAGGTGCGTTACACGCTGACCCCGACGGCAACGCCGACGCTAAAAATAAACCAACTGGTTAAACGTAGACTTAAGAAAACCAGCTACTGCCACACAAATGTGACGCTAAACCCCCGAAGCGAAACACGTCAGACAGGAGGGACGGGGGAGGCCACCTGTGGGCCGCCCTTTCCCTCGCATCTGTTCAGTCAATGGTCAGATCTGTGGAAGTGACGGTGAATACTAACACAAGCTTGGGCCTCCTGGGCTGCTGTACAGCGGGCCTGGTGTGGAATCACAAATGAGTGACTTTGACAGAAAATACATCAGCTTACAGATAAAAATAGGGCTAAGGGTCGAGTAGGCGAAAGAGGCAATGAATATAGAGGTTGAGGGATTTTCAATATGACAGGGGGTTGTTATTTGCTGGCAGCAGCGAGCCCTTTGCAAACAAAGGGCCTTTCATATTTCCTGTGAACAGAGACAGAGACTCCCATTAATCCCAGAGGGAGAGCTCATCGCCGGCTTCTCCTCCACACATAAATTACTCTTCTTCTGCCCTTCCTCCCATTACTATTCAGTGTTTACAGCATAAAGAATAAAATTAAGAGAGTCGAGGAGCCAGCCGTGCATCTCTAATATGTTAGGCACCTCTGGAAATTGTTCCGAGCCACATGTCAGCCTGTGGAAGCCCGACGTTTCCCCCTCGTCCCGTCTGTGTCCAATTCCCTCCCTTCTCGTTGGCGAGGAGTGAAAAATGCTCTGCCCAGCTGTTGTGTTTTGGGAGGCGCCGTGACAGGCGAGGAATGTGCCAGGTCCCTCTTATCCTGCACGGAAAAGTCTTCCACAGCGGCGCCCAGCTGCTCGCGCACACGTGCACAGACCTCTTGGTGGTCTCACAGAAGGCATGATAAGCAGGCGAGGAGCCCTGATTTCACTCCTGCGGCACGCTCAGAATAGATTTGCAGGAGGAAGCGGAGAAAGAAAAGGAAGAATCGGAGTTTGGAAAAGTCCCACTCGAGCGTGTGGCCAGTAGAGGTCCCGGAATATTTTTAAAACACGCAAATCAATCACGGCGCTGCTGCACTTTGCAGGCAGACGGCTGAACGGGGGTTGGAGATCAGAGGATCGTGGAGGAGAGGCCTGAGCCGGTCCACAGGAGGCGATCCCAGCCGACTGCAGGTTCCCACACCTACTGCTGCACTCACACACACTTTTTAATGCCTGGGATGGGGAGGCCGCTGATTCACGAGGGGCTCAGCGGGAGAGCACTCTGCTTGTTAGCATGTCGGCCATTAGGGCAACAAGGACCAGGCTGTTCTTCCAGGAAGCTGAACTGACGGGACGCTGGGCCAAGATCTGCCTCACTTTCCCTGATTTGTTTAGGGTGGCGGCTCTGGAGCGTTGACGGAGTTCCAGGTGTCACAATTAAAGAGGATTTAGTTGAACTCCAACCATATCCACTAAATGACTGCAGCCAGGACTTTCATTCCCTTTAATGTTTGCAAAGATCTAAAAACTGAATCCTTATCGGATAGGGCGCCCAGCACAACATCCCCTCCATAGGTAAACTATTTCCCCTACACTGGTAGTTAGCAGCAAAAGCCCAAAATCACAGAAATATAGCAGCACTGATGTGTGATTATCTAATACAGCATTTCTGTGAGGCACCAGAACATTTGTTTAAAAAGTGCAACATTCAAAAAAAAGGCAAGAAAAAAGAAATAATAGCAATAAACTGACCTGGTAGTACTCCAGAAGCAAGTCTTAAATACACCATTAAAGCTCAAAAATAAATATTATTTTAAGGACTGAATGATGAGCTTTTAAACAGAAAACAGAAGTATGAAGGAACAATGCGTGCCAGTGTTGTTCACTAGCCACCATGGTGGCATGGTAAATTCCCAACAAAGCCTTGTTAGTGTCTGCTGACCTTCGCTGTCCCAGACAGCACAGTCGTGGTAAACCAGTGTGTGTGTGTGTGTGTGTGTGTGTGTGTGTGTGTGTGTGTGTGTGTGTGTGTGTGTGTGTGTGTGTGTGTGTGTGTGTGTGTGTGTGTGTGTGTGTGTTTATTGAAGTAATAATGCCACGACAGCCTGATGGTTTATGTTCTCTGCAGGCCTTTGCAGAGGGCCTCACTGAAGCCAATACTGACTGATGAACTAGCTGGCAGTTCTGCTGCTTTCACTGACGGCTTCATCAAACGCTGACGGTTCAACTTTGCGTTGTGGGCTGATAAATTGATAAAGCAGAGAGGGGAGGGAGGGAGGGAGCGAAATCAGATGAACAGATGAACAAACAATCGCTAATTTTATTTACAGTGGGGAGAAATGATTTTGCTCCATGAATCCAGGTCGATCAGTATGGGTGAACTGGGTGTGGGACAGTTTCACCTTCACAGCTGGATTAACTTGAAAAGTGGAACTTTTTTTTAATTACTTATTTTGCAGGGATACTTTTGGTGCAGATCTAACATACTCTCTGATACCAAGATTACCTTTTTGGTGTGTGTATTTAATTGTGTGATGTGGTCATTTCCAGCAGTAATTATTGTTGTGGCAGCAATATTAGCTCAGTATTCCATCAGTTCAGTTCTGTCGTTGGATCTGTGGGGATTCTCTGTCGCACGTGGCTGACGTGCACTGTTTGATGATTTTCCTGTGCACAGTCAAGGACACTTGTCTGATTAAATGACCCAGTCGAGAAAACAGAGCTGGGCCTCACCCTGCATGCAAATGAGGAGGGGGACATTTCCTGCTGACAAATTGGGCGTCATTAAAGAAAAGCACTCAGCGTGGGGGGTGAGCACAGTGAAAGCAGCGCGTGTGGAAAGCCAACACCTGGCTTCATCCGTCTCACCTGGGGAGAGTAAACAGACCTGCCTTTGGTACGACGCCGCTAACTTCTGATGCCCTGCTGCCAAATCCAACCACGCCCACATTTCTGATGAAATCTTCGCTTTGCTACTCTGGTGTCCGGTGGCCATCCTGTCTCTCACTGAGCTGTGTGAACTCCAGAGCGGGGCCTGGCTGCCGTCTGATCCTATCATAAGAGCATGTTTCCCCCCCATCAGCTGGCGCCCACTCGTCCATGAGCCCTGCTGGAGGTAGCGGCTTGAGTGATATGCAGCTTTTCAGGCCCAAAATACCCCACCCACTCATCGCACCCCTGCCGTCCTCAGGCACGTGTTTTTTTGTGCGTGCGTTTATTGCCCACGGTACATTTTTATAAGTGGTCTGCTTGAGCGTGCAAATAAATCCCCCCCCAAACACACAAATATACATTTACAAACAGCGCTCTCAAGCACGGGGAATTTACAAGCACTCCTCCTTTTACCTCATCCTCTGGCTTCACCGCTGCCAATAAACAAACCCGGCAGGATTCTCCAAATTAAAACTGCAGTGGAAGACAGCAGCTGCGGTTTTCTCACTGCTTTTGTATGCAGGAGATGAAAATGAACATAATAAATGTATGATATTAATGTGGAGGGTGGGCTTAAAAGGTGGGTTTTCATAAGTAGTGCTAGTTGTTTCGTGCCCGGAACAAAATGGCCGCCCAAGGTAGCATTTCAAATCAGCAACCTTTTGTCTGTTTATGTTGGAGATATGGAAGCAACCATGTGACCGCTGACGGCAGACCAAGAGCAGCCCGTGAACCTCAGCGCATCTGATGTCAGACCACCTTAAATACACAAAATCTCACAAATATTACCCTTTCGACTGCTTCCTCAGATAACCAATTAGAGGACAGATGTATTTTCCTTTACCGCTTATTTCCACTGGGATGCCGGCAGTCAAAGGTACAAACACTGCATCAGACAGATGAGCTCCTCCACAGTCAATAAAAATGGTTTTAGTTGAAGCCACATCAGGAATGGGTGATTATTGTAAACACGAGGCTCGGGTGGTAAAAATCCCTGGCTAGCATGTTGATCCAGTATAAATGCATGCCTCTCTTGCCTCCCACCATGTTTCACAGACTGGGAGCTCTGAGGACGTACTGGCTCGAATTTACATGTGCTTGATCTTCTCTGTCCGTTTCTCATACAACCTTCTTTGCATGCTTCATTTTATTCGAAAGGCTTCTCCTGTATGCTTTTTCTCCAACATGTTACATTTAAAGCCCAAGAAAAAAGAAAATAAAATGCACTTAAAAACTCTAAATCAACATTAGCCCGAGCTGAAAAGGACAATCGTTGTTATATTAAAAAGAGATCATTTCATCAGTTTAACCAGTGCCTGCCGATGTCTCAATTTGTTGCACAATTTGCAAACAAGGCCAAGCCCTCCCCGTTGTTACAGAGAGGCTCATCCGCTCTGGGATATTTCTGAAATACACAATCGTGTGCTGACCTGATAACACGTACCAGCCCGAGTCATTACTGGGGGTTTGTTTAGGCATTCTGCAACCTTTCCAGCCTTGCTGGCCAAATCAAGCAGACCGTTTTTGGGGAAAAATAATAAGTGTTAATCCATCAGATATTTCAGGCACTGACACATTTCAGGAGATGTCCGACACCACAAGAAGACAGTTGGTCAAACTGTGGGAAATATATTGTAATAATACTAATCATCATCATCATCATCATCATCATCAGTGAAAGATAAAAGCAGAGGATGAAGGTGCTCCCTGGGTGTGATTCACAGCCCAGCATTTTAACAAGGCCAGTCCATTTTCCTCATGGACCTAACTGCCTCCATCACCCCTGACAGGCGTGAAAGGTCAATAACCTTGGCTCGTAGCCCTCATATGGTTAGCGGGGCCATAAATTAATGGTTGAGGCCGTTTTTCCAAATTCTTGAAGTCAGCCAAAGGAAGCTTATCTTCCACAAAGGTCACAGTGCTTGAACACTTATTTTGAGAGTCGGGGCTGACAGAACCGCCGAGCCTGAGCACGCTGACTTTTAGTTTTCGGTTTAGATGGGAGGTTGAGGGATGCTGGTAAAGGGAAAACCTCTGCCGTCCTTGAGCACAGATGGTGGAATTTAAAAAAGAAAAAAGAAAAAAGAAAAAATGAAACTGAACAAAAACTAGTGTAAATAGAGAAAAATGCATGTGGCTGCAGAACTTGTATATAACATAACAGCTCTGAAAAAAGTCTGTCTAATTTATTGTAAGTGCTGCAGCCAGGATAAGAGCTCTTTTGGCAGTCCTCCTCCTCCTCCTCTTCTGGAATTATACAAATTTATTATATTAATATAAATCATAAAGATCCGTTAATAAACACATTTGTGTCACACTTAGACGGGCTCACCTTAGAATTTAATATGAAATCAGAACTACTAAATTAAAATTAAACGGTTTTCTGAGTTTTTGTTGACTTTTAAAATAGATATATTGTGAGGGGGTCTTGGCTCAGTCTCTTGATTTAGTGCAGATTAAGTGGCGATGAGGAACTCTGATCTAATTCTTTCTTTCATTCCATTGTGTTTCATTTCAGACCAAAACACGCCTGTGCTTCAAATTAAAGTCACAATCAGTGATAAATACGTTCATTAGCCCCTCCATCTTCTCCGAGTCGCGTTTGATAAATGTTAGTTAAGACGAGTTAATATGCTGGGAGACATTAGCAGACATTTGTCTTGTCACAGCGGTTATCCCTTCAGTGGATCTACCCTCCTCCACACCTTGTCCTGCTGAGCAGGCGCCGCTACAGGATATAAGGTGGCAGCGCGCCACAGGCTCTTTAATGCCTCAGCAAATATCGACGGAGGCAGAGAAAACATAAACTCAGGCGACGCGGGCTGCACCCTGATGCGACGCTCGCCGCGACGGGGTCTGCTCAGAGCGGCTGCAGGTCCGTCAGAGGGCCCGTGCGCCGAAGGCAGGCCCCGGTGTCGGCACAGCCTCGTGACTTAGATCGGCGGAGGCACATATGGTGGGTCGCATATGTTCATAGCATAGCAACAAACAAGATCTGATGATGTACTCGCACACGCTCTGCAGTTCCCAGGAACAAGGACGTCTTCACATTGTTGCAGAAATGAAAATGGCATATTTATCTAATGAGTGGAACAATTAAATTCATTCCAAGAACCGTGTCTGCTGCTGGTGTAAGAGACTCCGCGCTACAGCACCGTCCCTGCATTACTCAGTTAGGTCAGATCAATTATTGTGAGGAGCCAGAGAAGCTGCACCGTAAAGCACAATGGCTTCGGGGGGGGGGGGGGGGCTGCAGATAAAAGGATGGCTCAAAGCAGAGGGGAACGTCAGATGATGCATTCAGCAGCTCTTCACACGCCGGGGTCCAGCGAGGCGCTGCTGCGCTGAAATGGAAGCCCCCTCTGGAATACAATGCTTGGTGCAGCCTGCGAGGGGCCGGATATTGGCCTCTGTGAACACGGATACAGTATTGTGGTAACTGAATGTGCCCCTGATTCAAATTTCTCCTTTGCTGTCAAGAGGAATAATACCGGACTAATTGACGCAGCCTCTTGAGCACAGCGCGATGTTCCATTTGTGTGGCGCTGGTGTTAGAACAGGGCTAAACACACGGCTCGGTCTGTTTCTAGTTCTACAACTGCTCGATGGATGACATTAATATATTCATTTGCGCGTTAGCTTGACCCTGTCCATGAAGACATCTGTCTGCTGTCTGCACAGCAGTCGAGTCTACGCCCAGCCAGTGAAAATACTTTTCAGCAACACAGCCTAGGCGAAACAAAGATAAATGCGCAGCATGGCAAAGAAAAGACGTACTGATGGAGAAAGTACAGGCGTGGGGAGAGGCCTCCCCTCACAGGCGTGCTAACTCTGCCCGGCAAGATCTTGCTTTCCTCTCGTCTACCTAAACATAATGAGAAAAGCAAGCGCAGCAGGGACGACAGCAGATAAAGGAACTGAACAATTAACTGCTGCAGCGACGGGACGGACGGCTGTCTCCGCAGACACGGACAGAGATAAGGACGAAAAGGGCTATCCCACAGAAGAGCAGCCCCCTGCTCCACAAATCAGCTCCTGTAAAGTAAACGGTGTGCTCCGTGGTGCTCAGGCGCTGATGTATCATCTTCTAGGTGCAAGCTGGCACGCTCTGCTTCCGGCAGTGCGCTGGTGAAAAATAGCAGTAACCTAGATATGAGACGGCATAAACGCAGGGAGTCGGGTCAATATGGCTATTTATACTCAGCCTCATTAAGCAGCAGGGGCATTACTTCCTGGGTGTTCTCCATGTCACATAAAACGCATGAGAGCCGGCGTTCCCGCTACCCATTTTCCGAGAATGACCCGAGCTTCCCTCTCGCTCCCTGTCAAGGACGGGATTCTCAAGAAGAATGGCTATTTCCTGTCCAACAGCCTTAAACGGAAGGGCTCCAATCGGTCACACAAACGCAGGGGCACAGGTGTGATCACGCACCAAATCACCTATAAAACCCTGCTGCCTTTCACATCTGCGTCCCCGTCCCAATAAAACGGAGATTGAGCCGACGACCAGGTGAAAAACAAATCACACGTTTGATATGGTTCCAAAGCGCGGCGCAGTCTGAACCTCCCGCCTCCCGCTAGCTGCAAAGATCTATCCCACCAGGAACCATCCGTACGCTTCGACCAGCAGTCGAACAGGCTAATTATAGTCCAAGGACAAACTATCACAACCTCACGCAGACATGCAGGAGGGACACCTCAGCTAATGTCCAGTGTCAGAATCACACAGCTAGGTGCCAGCAGCAGAGGGCAGGGCCCGCAGCTGATAAGAGCCCAATCAACAGGGCTGACGAGAGGCCGTTAGGATCATATCAGCGCCTCCAAAACACCGTCCAAGTACCTGTCCAAACAGCTCCGGACTATTTCCAGACTAACGTTTGCTGTGGTCAAGATCTCAAAGCCCATAAAGTTCAGACATATAAAAATATGAAATATATCAGTAAGCTTTGTTTTTGTAATTAAATTTCATCATTTATTATGACCTTTAGAGTGTTTTTCCTGTGATCTCCTGACTTAACAAGAACACTTGACCAACCACCACAACTGTGGTGATTATCTGGGTCATAGCGGGGGGTGGGGGGGGGGGGATAAGACAGCCTGTGAGAAGAAAACACGCACACGCGGGCATATTGCAATAAAGAGTAAAACAAATTCAAACAGACAGTGAGACTTTAGCTGTGAACTGGAGCACAGCCTTCATTACAAGCTATTGATCGCTGCAAACAAAGACCCTGGACTCATTGATCTACTTCCAGAAAAAAAAATAATAAAAAGAGAGAGGGGATGGGGCAATGAACTGCTCCCATGAACAGCCCTCCGAGTGGAACTGCTGCCTTAGCAAACACAAATTACACAAGAGCAAAGTTTGAAAAGTCACCGAGGAAGAGGGAAAACTAGCTACTTTTCTGCTGTTGATGTCACGCAGTGACTGGGTGGATGCATGAAGCACGCATCATTCATTAAACAACGACTGGCACGCAGCTTCACAGCGCCTCGTGTTCCTCTCCTGCTTCCATCTCTGAGCTCAAGCACTTTCCAACTTTAATATGAGGACAGTCGTCCTTGGCGGCTGAGCGACTCAGCGAGGGTACAGACGCAGACTCACGTCATACACCTGACACAACAAAGAAGATCTGAAAGCAGCAGCCGCTGTTTCCGCTTGCAGCGTCATTCCAAAAGTTCCCGTTCCACACTGAACATTTCCTTTAAAAGGCGTCAGGCTGAGGCTCTCCTGGAGATGGACCCGTCCAGGTGTTTATCTGGACGAGCGCAGAGGTCACACTCTTTTTGTGTACTTTCCATGCAGACTGTCCAACCTGCCTCAAAACTGATGAATGATCAGCTCGGAGGTCAAAACAACACGTGGTGGGGGTGCGGAGCATTTGTGGCGTCCCTGGTGATAGGGTCAAGACCCCTTTGGCTGGCCTTTCATTCAGCAACTCCTTACCAGTAAACCCCCCACCAGTCTCACCCCAAATCTGTGGGCAGGAGAGAAAACAAGCGTGTTGCTAAGCACTTGGCCCACTTTACAGGAAAGGGTGAGCAAGGTCACGTCTCAGCAAACACCGGGGCCCCTTAAACACGTCTGAGTGGCCCCAGCTGTACCCGAGGCATCGCAGACGGAACAGAGAACCAGAACCGCCTGAAAATGGCTTCAAATTTGGGGATTTTGGCCAAAACAATGTTTTCCTTGTCAGAGGGGTGAAACCTGGTTTGTTTAAGAGGTTTCCATTAAACAAACACTGCAGAGAGACGTAATTACGCTTAATGATGGATTAAATGAAAATTCTGAGACACATATAGGCCAAGAGAGCTTTCCAGTTCATGTTCCAGTCGCTGACAGTGACATTAATTGCCTCAATCACAGTATTAAACTGGTCAACTGGAAATTCCACCCCCAGCACATCTCTGGAGCTGGCTCGCAGAGCTCTCTAGACGTGCTCAGATTTAAAGGACTTGAACCGAAGCTAAAGAGGACTACAGCCATACTTTTCTTCCACCGTTGGAGCTCAAATAATTGTCAAAAAAAAAGAAAGAAAAAAAGCTAAATACAGGGTGGAGACAAGGAAAATGAAAGTAGAATAGATGGTAGGGGTGGGGAGGGTAACATCAGCAGAACACAGTGTATTAAGCCCAATTAGGCTTTTGGGCTTTTCATTAACCCAGTTTTTTGGAGAGGGAAACCTCTGCTGAATAATGCTGGGACTGACTCACTTTGGAGCCTTTAAATGTTGAAGAAGAAAAAAAAAAAAACACTGCACAATGTGTGTCAGCTCTCCAAAGCCACCGGAATTCTATTAGACACCCAGGAGCACGCCACCCGCAGCTACAGCCCACCTGAAATTAAATGCAATTTAGCAAAACGAGGCAGTTTATTACGAGAGTAAACCTGAGCAGAGCAGGGACCACAAAAAAATTTCCCCCCCGCCCTCCCGTTTGTCGGGCTGATAATAAAAAACCAATTGTGTTGTTTGCCTTCGCTGCATATCAGACTAGGCCAAAAACCCCTGTGTTAACAAGCAAACTCACGAGGGCAGACATTTGATCAGCCAGGGCCGTATTTGGTTAAGGTTTGCATCTTCAAACAATGGCTGCCTTTAATGGGCCTTAAGATCCAACTTTTTACCAAGCGCTGGTTGAGCTTCCTGGTATTTCTACATGCTGACATTTAATATAAAACAGGGCCCATTTAGCCAGATAACAGTGGAAACCTCGCCGTAATCTCAGAGTGAGATTAAATCTTTGAGCTATGCTAACTAGCTGTGAACAGCCATCGCTGAACCCACAGGATGTCTTTAATTAGGTGCTTCTGTCGTTTACACAGGAAGAGCCTCCATTTCCAGATTCTGCGGGGGTCAATGACAGCACCGACTCAAAGGTGACAGCCTAAAAAAAAAAAAAAAGATGGAATTCTTGGAAATCCTCATCAGTTTTTAGAACGGAAGGAGCGTTTGAGCTGACAGCTGAGGGCAGACTTTTAGGATGGCTGTAGCCTGCCTGACTGATGCCCCACACCGCTCCAGATTCCAATCTGAGGATGTGGGTTCTCTCATTCTATAGCACAGGAATTTCAATTAGATGGAACAAAGATTAGAACCTCACCTTAATCTGCCTCTGGCACATGCTCAGACCTAATTGTTAATAAAATGAGCTCAAGGAAACTTTCCCAATATCCGGGGGAGATGCCAAATACACAATTGTCAGAGTTAATGAAATGCAGGGAAGTTTAAAGCATTAGCGGCGCACATTCAGCTACCAATGTGTCATCTCCTGGTCAAAAACCAACTCTGAAACCAGCATGGTGAAAAGAAAGATTGAAAAACGTCTCAATATGGGGGCTTTGTCTTTCAAAACATGCCAGGAGAGCTTTTCATTAGCGAATGCGGTTCCATTAACATCGTCCCACGCTGCTGAGGCCCGCTGCATCACAATGACATGGGAATGCCCCCCTCCCTCAAGGAAATCTTCACAGAGCAACAGCTCGCTGGGGGAGGGGACGGCAGAGAGAAAGGGAGGGGGGGCAAACAAAAGGGAACCTGGTTACCCCCCCCCC
>BJFM01002535.1:41974-54344 GCA_016586285.1 Arothron firmamentum
CACGCGTCTCCTGAGCAGGCTGACGTTTCAAAGGCCACCTGAAGCAGGTGTGATGACGGCAGATCCAGAGTCTGAAGCTGCCAGGTGGAGGCGCGTTAATCTGCCTCCCACGGCTGCAGAAAGCCCGGCTGATCGTTCTCACGCCAGCGCCATTAATCTTAAAAAACAACAGGCGAATGGGGGGGTGGGGGGGGGCTCATTTAGCTAACAGGCCTAAGTGAGCCCACTCCTCCTGAAGCCAGCTCGCATCCATCACGTGATGAAAGGCCACCGCCTCTCCAAGAAGCCACAGTGATCTTATCATCTGTCCGCTGGCTGCACGCTGTTGCACGTCTGCAGGAGGCGCGCACAGTTATTTCAGTTGAAATTTGCAAATTGCGAGCAAAATCCAGAGATAATTCCCGTTTGTCGCCCCCACTTTCTTCTCCATTTTGCAATCTTGGCATTTGGACAGCAGGAAGCTGTGTGGGAGCTGGGGCCACCGCGGCAGGGCGTTCCCCCTGGAGGCGTCTGGGGAAGATGACCATTTTTTTGTGTGTTTTTACCACTTTTGAGTCTCTTCTCTGAGCCTCCAGTTGCTTCATTTCAGCCTCTTTTGCTCCTGACCTTTCCAGCTGTCAGATGAAATCACAGCGTCCAACACGCCTTATAGATTAGACGTATAGAAGTATCAGTGTTGGATGTGCAGGGACCCTCCCCTCAGCCGGAGAGCGTCCCAGAACAGGATGGGTTTGACCTGGAACGGAACGTTTCTGCTCTCATCATCGATTTCTCACAGGTCTGAGCCTCGTCTCTGGTTTATTAATGAAATTCTGAATATTGAATTACAGCCTGATTTTCCACTCTGCGAATCTGTAAACAAGTTTGTGAAATCGAAAGAGTTGTTAGCAGAAACGGTGAGAGCGTGCGCTCACAATCATTACTCCCAATTTGTGTGGAAGTGCAAATAAACAGCCACTCGCCGACACGTTTGCCATTTATATTAAAATAGTGAGCGTTTTTTTCCTGTAAATGTGGTTTTGCTGCTTTAGCAACAAGACAAACAGCCAGTTTGTGCACATTTTCCTGCTGGACGTGAGGCTCGAACACACAACCCTGCACCGATCCTTTAATGACCCCCAGCGCCCCCTGTTGGATCCTGGTCGCCACTGCAGCTAAAGCTGCCTTCACGTGCAAACGTGCACGCGGAGAGAGAGAACCAAGTCTCAAATGAACGCTGGTGTCGTGAGCATCAAAGGTGATTCCACGTGGATGGCGTGCACGTAGGGAGTCTGCTCTTTACTTAATTCATCGGCGGGCACCATCGTTCCCCCCCCCCGTCTCCGTGCGTGAGGCGTCGCGCTGCCGTGTCGCGAAAGGCAGCCTGTGTGCACGAAACGCAGGCGCACGTCTGACTCACGGCGTGTTATTACCGCTCTGTTACACGTTTGTTCTGGTGTTATTTGTGTTATTAGCGGCGTTGCGTAACGTCATTAGCGTGTCGCTGCGCAATCGCTGAACCAATTTGGAAAATCTGCCTCGTTTAAGTTTTCTAATATTGTCAAAGTCTGAGAAAATGGGCTAAGTTCCCCCTTTAAGGAGTAAATAATGAGACGATTATGTAATGTCATTAATCTTCTCCAGACTGAACAAAGATAAATACGCCAGTTAATGATGGAATCCTTCAGCGTTCCTCTCGTGGCGTGGCGCTGAAACTCCACCCCGGCCTGACGGGCCGACCCGCTCCCCTCCGTTTGACCTGGTTTCTGACTGATTCCAGTCTTCAGCGCGCGTGTGAAAGGTCACCGAGCGCTCCCACCTCCGCTGACCCCGCGGGCGTTGCATGGCACCAGCGCGCGTAGCGCTCGCTCCTGTCCTGATGATCTATCTCCACCCAGGCAATCTGCTGGCGCCGCGCGAGACGCCACAGCGCATTAGCAGCAGCGTGACGGCGTGTGGCTGCGCCGTGTGCGGACGCCCTCCTCAGCGAGCCCCCGCAGGGCCGCTGATACCCGCAGCTGCTAACAGCTTCTGACTCGTAATTAGCCAGCCAAGTTTATCAGCAGCGGGAGCCGCGGCGGCGCTGCGGCCGGGCCTCCGTCTGCAGCTTCGGCCCCTGCGATTCATCACGGCGGCCGGGGCGGGCTTGTGGCCGTTTTCTTTCTTTTTGTGGGAGTCACTTTATCCTGATAAGGCTGCGCACGGACAGACGAGGCAATAACGCGCGAAGGCTGGATGCTGCAGGAGCCGCCAGGTCAAACCCGGTGAAATTGCATTAACTGAACTAGAGGGAGAAGGCTGTCGTTGCAAGAGCTCCCTCCACCACCACCACCACCCTCCCCAGCCCCCGCTCTGGCCTGGCCCCATGTGGGCGGGGGCGGGGGGGGTAACATTACCCAGACCTCCTTCCAGTTATGATGAATCCCCAGCCCAGAGAAGACCGGCCAAGCCGACCTCCATTTGCGGGAGATTAGATCCTCTGATTACAATGCCAGCTACCTCCCACCAGTGGATAAATCTTCCATGGGGGCCCTAAAGCAAAGCCCTGCAGAACTACCGCACTTAATAATTTAGTGGTAGAGAGGAACCAGAATTTATGATAATTCAGCTGGAGCTGAAGCTGCCTGACATGAGGCTAAAGCTAAAGACTGGACCAGAGCGAGACAGAACTGCCGAACTCCACCTCTGCCTGTCTGTCTGCCTGCCTGTCTGTCTGTCTGCCTGCCTGTCTGTCTGTCTGTCTGTCTGCCTGTCTGCCTGTCTGTCTGCCTGTCTGTCTGTCTGCCTGTCTGTCTACCTGCCTGTCTGTGTGTCTGTCTGTCTGTCTGCCTGCCTGCCTGCCTGCCTGTCTGCCTGTCTGTCTGCCTGCCTGTCTGTCTGCCTCTCTTCCTGCCTGTCTGTCTGTTTTGCTTCTGAACCGCCTGTGATGAAATCCTCAGCAAATGTTGATCAGGAGCAGAAGAGTAAATTTTGGTGATTTTCCAGCTTCTGGAGGGTCTTTGAACTTTGATCCTCCAAAGATCAAATCTAAAGTTTTTTTCTAATTAGTTTTCCTTCCTGTGAAACGCTGTTTTTTTTTCTTCCCTTTTATGCTTTGATAATTCGGATTCATCAGGTAACGTGAGGAACGTTTCCTCAAGTGTGTCACCTCTGGAGGAGGAACTGCTCTGCTGAACTTTCCCGCCTGCCTCCATCCAAACCTCCCCGTCCGCCATCGCTGATCCGCTGTTGGTACCGTTACCATAACGATGGTCTGATGGCTGGTCCTGATCTGTCCCAGGTGTCCATGAACTGCGACTACGTCTTCGTCAACGGGAAGGAGACCCGGGGCTCCATGAACGCCAGGGTGATCTTCAGCTACGAGCACCTGAGCGCCCCGCTGGAGCTGACCGTCTGGGTGCCCAAACTGCCGCTACAGGTGGAGCTTTCTGACAACAACCTGAGCTTCATCAAAGGCTGGAGGGTCCCGATCCTGCCCGACAGGAGGTGAGCCTCACACAGGGTCACACACACCCCCCCCCAGTCCCCTCAGTCGCCACGGTTACAGCATCATGTCAGGATGCACGTTTACTTTCTGGGGATCATCATACTTTCACTCATATTGCTTTCAGTTTCATTTTTAATTATAGTTTTAGTTTTAGTTTCATACTTTGGACTAAATTTGTTAGGTGAAAGATTCAAATGAACAAAATAATCAAACTTAGCAAAAGATAACGTTTAAAAAAACATGTGTTCAGTAATCACAACGACCATGACCGTCCACAGCAGCTGGCAGTGCAAAAATGTGTGTGAATAGTGTGTGTGTGGGTTAAATACGAGACCGTCCCTGCATGGTACAAATCAAAAGAACCAACAAACAAAAGACACATGTGAACAATAGAACTGAAGCATATTTAATAACAATAGCATATTTAATAGTTCAAGTAAATAAATAAATAAATTTTTATATCAATCCAAAATGGATAAAGACTAAAACAAAGGGGATTTAAGCAATAATTTCAGTTTGTCTTAGTTTTGTTAACACACAATAAAGGTTTAGTTAATAGTTTTAGTTTTTTTCCTTTTAATTGTCGTTTTTGACGGAAATGTTTTTACAGTTCTTACTTTTCTGCGCTCGGTGTGATGCAGCAGATGCTGCAGAATGGGCCTTGATTACCGCAGGACTCATTATCCTAAGAGCCCGGAACCCGCCGCCCCAAACATTAGCTGCCTAAAAGCAGCCTCGCCTCTCTCATCCCGGATTTTGCTTGTTTTGGCCCAATTAGCTGTTCCACGTCCGCAGCGCAGCCCAAATGCCTGCTGACGAGCTCGCCAGCAAATTGATGTGCACGTCCGCTGGTTTGTGTCAGGCCGGTCTGAAGCCGTTCAACACCAGACCGAGGCGCTTCCTGTCCCACCTCTGCACCTTTACCGGCCTCTTTGGCCCCCCACGTCGACCCGAAGCGCCCGGCCGGGCCCAGTGGAGGAAAAACAGGCTGCATTTAAACGTTTGCAGCTTAATTTCAGCAGTGAAAACATCCTTCTGCTGAGCAAATTGTTCAGACGCCGTCGTGAATCAAGTCTGGCTCTGCAAACTGAAGAGGCACTTTTGTCCAGAGGAGGAATCCAGGGGCCAATAAAGCACCAGGAATGAGCTGTTCCAGCCAGCCATTAAAAATATAACACCTTTATATGTCAAAAAAAATGAGACCGGCGGGAGATCAAGGTTGTTCAATCGAGGAAGACCGCATGAGGAATAGAGCCATAGGTTAAAGAAGCCGGGCTCATTACGATGCGCCTACATTCCCGTCATGTGTGCAGCCGTAACAAACAGTGCCCACAACCCTTCATTTGGGGATGTTTAATGGGGGCATTAGGAGCGCCGCTGGTGGCTGCTGTCATCGCTCCTGAACTACATCACCCTCCCGCACACCCATTTCTATCCCAGATGAATACAAATGGGGCCTTTAAGAGGGTGTTTGAGGAATCAAGGTATTCCAAACGAGCCGCCAGGCTGGGGATCAGCCTCAGCCGGAGATCCTCGATGAGCCACGACCGCCCGTCCGTGATCCATTATCCCGACGCGCTAACGCGTCTGGAAGCCCGTCTTCGGTGACGTGACTTCCTGTCATCCGGTAAAAGGCGCAGCCTGTTAAGCGGAACGCTGCAATGATGATGTTTTGGAGCGTTCCAGCTCATTCTGGTAAATGTTGTTTGTTCGTGGCTCTCTGAGCCGCGGGGTTCGTTTAGCAGCCCAGGATGATTCAGGTGCAGACGCAGCACGCCCAAAAAAAACATCCGCCCAGCACACAGGCCTAGATTTCAAGCTGTTTTTTTAGCGTGCACGTCTCCTCAACTCCTCCAACCCATTTTTTCTGCTGCTAACTTCCCGCCGCCTCCATAAAAAGCTCCGTCTCTGCTATTTCAGTCGGCGGCGATGCCACTCGACCAGGCCAGAGGAATTCATTCCTTCGTTGCAGGCTGTCGTTTGGATTTACTGACTGTTCTGCTGCTGCTCGGCAGCTCCGTCAGGCGGCTGCTATCATTTTTGATGGCGCCACATGCTGAAGCTCTCCACGCCGGGCAGATTCCCACAGGAGGTTTTGTTTTCACTGATGCTCCTGCTGCTCGTATTTTTTGATGCAGCTTCGCTTTAATTTTTTTTTTTTTTCCTCGTCTCATCCCCGGCTGCAGCCGCAGCCATAAAAGATTCCTTCTGCGCTAAATAAAATGTGAAATATTGCGCTTCGACGCTGAAAATGTCAGCGTGGCGGTGTGCATCTGGCGTCAGGCGAGCGTTTGCTTCAGTTCGGAAGCGTTCGCTCGCTCCTTCAGGGTGATGATTCCTAATTAAACCCCGGGACCAGGCCTGCATCAGGTGCTTCCACACTTTCTTTCTTTTCCTGATTCCTCTGCCTTCGTGTCGGTTCCTGCCTCAGCTCACGCTCTCGTCCTTATTCCTGACTCCTCCACTCTTTCCTTTGCCTCCTTTTATTTATTTATTAGGCTTTTTGTTGTTGGAGCTGCAGCTCCTCCACCCCACAATGCTTGGCTCCTGCAGCGTGACACATCCCCACCCTCGCTTGGGCGGCGGAGGTCTCCCGGCCTGCACGGCGCTTCTGCTGCACTCCTGCAGAATTGCTCACTGGCTGCATTTTGCAGTAACACGCTCTCAAACAGGAAGGGGGGTGTAATCGGGCGGGCAGCCGTGTGCACCGGAGCTTCAGCTTGTAGGTTTGTTTCAGGAACTTTAATAAGAACGGACAATTTTCCTCTGTGCCAGAAAAAGAAGCGCTTATTTGCCAGTAAAGAGTCAGGACGGTAAACTTTGGCTGACCTGAGCTGGGACTTGTGAAAGTCCTTGACGGAGACGGAAGCTCCTCCGCTGTCTCCTCTCGTTTCCCTGCGGCCCCCCTGAGCGAGCGGGCTCCCGGGCCGGTCCTCAGAAGATGGCCGTCATCCGGCTGTGCTCGACTGCTTGTCTTTTCCTCTTCCGGCTTGGAAAAGTGCCGGAGTTTCAGAGCGAGCGGATGGAATTTCCAGCGTTTCTCTCTTGATGAACTTCAGCAGCGAACTGCTTCAGATCCAGAGCAGCCAGATGGTTCCAGGTCCTCCGCTGCTGCCAAGGTCAGCGCCTTTCCTGCCAGCGGGCATGTATTCCTGCAACGAGGATGCGTGTTTTTTTATAGCCGGACAGACGGACGCTGGCAGGCAGCAGCAACGTTCCTCAGACCCGACAGATCAAGCTGCTGTTTCCTGATTTATTCCCGTTTGCAGCAGAAGTTTTTCCTCCTTTTCACGTTTTTCAGATCCGCACTGACCTTGAACAGAAGCAAGGACATCAGACGGATGCTCATTTACATGAAACACGCCAGCTCGCCGTCACGTGACGGAAGGGCCACCTCGTGCACGTGGAGCGTGTGAACACGGGCGCAGCCGCTGAGGCCGCTCAGGCCTTTTAAACAAAGCAGCCTTGAGACGCAACTTACAGACAACAAAAAGAGAATGTTGCAAAAATGCACCCACAGGTTTGTTTCCATGCACGCCAGCCCACGCGCACAGTTTAAACACCCAGGCGGTCATGTGATCACAGCCATGAAATGGATCCTGCGGAGAAGCGTGCCGTCGGCACCGTTTCATTCGTTTACTGCCGCAGAAATATCATTAAATGGTAATTATCTTGTCCGCCGGTTATTACACCCGCAAATGAACATGGAGCCATTTCTGGTCATTGTGCCGGAAGAAAAAGTGGATCCTGAAGACGCGACGTCACTCATGTCATGAGAAGCAGACATGCGGCGCTGCAGGATGACATGCAACGCTGCAGGATGACATGCGGCGCTGCAGGATGACATGCAACGCTGCAGGATGACATGCGGCGCTGCAGGATGTCATGCGGCGCTGCAGGATGACATGCAACGCTGCAGGATGACATGCGGCGCTGCAGGATGTCATGCGGCGCTGCAGGATGACATGCGGCGCTGCAGGATGTCATGCGGCGCTGCAGGATGACATGCGGCGCATGGCCCGCCTGCCGCCGCCGACAGAAGCTGCTGAACGCCGCCTGATTCCTCCGTCAGATGAGTTCCTCCATCGCTTCCACGGCTGTTTGGATTCTCGCCAGGTTAACCTTCACGTTCTGCGTCCTCATGAACGCGTTGAGAGCTTCATTCGCTGCCCCAGACAGGCTGCAGCGGCGGCGGCAGCTGCTTTGCTTCTGTCGCAGCTCGTCGTGATCGTTACGGTGCTGCTTGTTATTATTTTAGAGCGCACACATGCAGTCTGCGCGAGCACGCTCGCTGCTGCCGTGACTAATGCCCTCTGACAGTGGCTCCACATGTCTCTACCTTTTAAAGTCAATTTACTTCAATTCGCCAATCTATCGTCATGGAAACCAGATATTTTTAGAGGATAATAGTCTTCTCTGGCGGAGTTGGAAGCGAGCGGCGACCTTCGATTAGTCGGAGGCAAAAAGTGAACCTCTGACCTTCTGGGAAGGACCTTCAGACTGGGCAGAGGATGGATCCTGTTCCGCCTCAGCGGCTCAGCTGATTGGACGTCAGGACCGTCTCCCAGGTAACGGTCTGAGGCCTGATGCTCCTCCATCTCAGAATCAACAGGAGAGCGCTTTTACCGTCTCACCTGGCAGAGCGTCAGGCCTGCTGAGGGACGCCAGGATGCAGCTGGCTCCCCTGTCCACGCTGCCCAGGGGCTGCTGGGAAATCAGGATGCCAGGAGTCCAAAATCTCTGCTTTTCGCTGGCCGCGGCGTCCCGCCCTGCTGGCGCCGAGGCCCGCTTCCTCTTCGCCACTCTGTTACCTGGCGAACGTGTGGTCGGCGCTGCCAAAGTTCTGCTCAGTTCAGGCTCAGACGGCACCAACTGGGCTGTGGAACGGTGAAGGACGGCCCGCCGGGGCCTCCACGCCAGCCTTTCAGAGGACAAACGCTGCTGATGGAGCGGGCGGATGTCTGGGACGCAGCCGAGCCAGAAGATCTCAGTTGCTCCAGGATGGCCGGTCGGGCTAAAACAGTCCGGTTCCCCTCACCTGAGTTACTGATGTCAGTGTTTGGGCGGGTCCTCCTCCGTTCTCTCTGGCCCAGACGGACTGAATCATCCCTCTCTTTTTTCTTGCACTCCGCTGGATCTTTAAGTCTAATGTGGCTCCTCTTCACGGTGCCTCATCAGTATTTACAGGCTGCATCAGGGTCCTTATGTCCGTTTGACATCTACTTGGTTTTATTAGGAGATAAAAAGAGGGAAAATAAAGTCGCTTGGATCGAGGGAACGGTGGGGAAATAAAGTGGCTCTTTAGCGTCAAAGCTAAAATTAACGGATCAAAGGTGAATGTTTTACTAATTTTGGCCGTTGATGTTTCAGAGCTGATGATGAGTGACGATGGAGAGGCTCATCTCAGAACCAACTCAGATATCTGATGAAGATTCTGTTGACACCATGATGAAAGCAGCTTTGAATGCTTCGCGGGGGGGCCCTTCGCTCCCTTTATCCCACCGTTTTCGCTCCCTTTCATCCGGTTGTCCTCCTCTTTTCCACCCAAGGAGCACCAGAGACAGCGAGACGGACGACGAGGACGAGGAGCGGCGCGTGAGTCGCGGGTGCACCCTGCAGTACCAGCGCGCGCTGGTCAAGGTGCTGACCCAGTTCCACACCACCTCCACCGAGGGCACCGATCAGGTCATCACCATGCTGGGACCAGACTGGCAGGTGGACGTCACCGACCTGGTCCAGGACTCCCTGAAGGTGGCCGACCCCAGGATAGCCGAGCTGGTGGACAGGACCGTCCTGGTGGGTCTGGAGCTGGGATCCACCTTGCTCAAGGTAAGCCGACTCTGGAGCCGAGGCGCCCCGGCGGACGTGAGGCGCGTCTGAATGCGGCTGCGGGGACCCCGGCGAGCGATGCTCCGGCAGTTACGGCCCCCCCGGCAGTGATTTAGCGAGGCTGGCGCCGGTCATTTGCGGGGGGCTGCGAGGCGTAATGGTTGATGAGAGTTTTGAATCGCCGTGAAACATCTCAGTTTGAGCCTGACAGGGGAAAATAATAGCGGCCTGATGGATGCGTTGATGCTGGCGAAATTGGGGAGAAAGATAGAAGTCAGCAATCCATCACGCTAAATGAGTAATACATCATCTGCAATCTGTTGAGGGGTGTGAATAATTATACATCACTCCAGCAGCAGACGTAACGTGCCACGCTGACACCCAGAAATGCTAAATAAATAAAGAAATGATGAGTGGAGAGACTTGATTGTGGAGTCTGGTGACGGGTCTGGTGAGCAGAGAGCATCAGGACGCCATGAGCCACCGCCGGACACTCTGAAGCTGCAGCTGGAGGCAGGAATGAAGCTCACAAATGCGCCAGCTTCGACTCCGGCGCCCCCGTTTCCGCTTTAAAACCAAAATGAGATCGCTGCGGGATTTCTCCGCTTTATCCCCGGCTGCGGGTGCACGTGCTGGAGGAGTTCCAGTGGAACGCTTCCATTCCGCAGAGGCAATTTTACTCTCAACAGCGGAATTATTATGTTGATTTTTCTGGAAATGAGCAGTCTGGCGCTCAACAATGGCCGTCTTTGAGACTCAGGCGATGAGCCTGAATTGTCTAGCAGCTCATGAATATGAATAAAAGAAGAATCTTTTGTCATCTTAGTGATAATTTTCCAGACAGTCTTTTAATTTCTGCCTCTTCTGACAAACGGATGCTTGAGGTTGAGCTGTGGCGCGTCTGTTTGGTGCTTCAGCGGTCCGAGCATCCTACGGTTGAACGGCCAAGCCAACGTTTTAAAAGGGCAGAGCCTCCACTTTTTTAAGATTCCCCAAAGCCGGAGGGAGCTGAGAGGCTCAATCAGACGATTACAAAAACCGCCAAGAGACGGAATTCAAACCGCTTTCTCTGATTGGAGATGATTTACTCTGATGAAGATGCAGCTCCATCAGCCAGCTAACGGGCCCATTTCTGCCCAGACCGGACTGGAAAACCACGAGGGGAGGAGCAGGAATGCTGTCCTCCCGTCTGTCCGCTGGGATGATTCAGACCATCTTCATCAGAAACGTCTTCTTAGGTGGAGGAACTAAACTGTCGGTGCTGTTCCGTTAATATTCAGGCGGAGTTTGTAGATCAAACACTTCCTAATTAAGCATCCGTTTACAGCTCTAACCTGCTGGAAGCTCCATCCTCCTCCTTGTAACAGTTGCGTTCGTTTTTCATCACACCTTCATCGGTGTAATTAACGCTGACGAGCAGCCAGGTGCCTCTCCTGCACCTTCAAACCAAACCAGGCCTCCGCTTCCAGGAGGCCCAACTGATGAAATGCAGATGTAAGACGCAACCGCAGCGACGTGCACACACCACCGCACCTTCCCGAGCGACGTGCACACACACCGCGCCTTGAAACTCTTCCCTCCCCGCTGACTTTCAAGGCAATTAATTATCCATCTGCCGCAAATTTGCTGGAAGTAAAGCGGAGCAGATCTTCTGGTTTTCGTGGAAACGGTCCGTCGGTGAGGTCGGAGAGCCGAGGAGCCTCATCTTCATCAGTCTGCTGTTGAGGAAGAGGAGCAGCCAATCTCCCTGCCTTCGGTTCTTGACCTCATCGTTCTCCAGCAGCATCCTCCGCCGTCACGGCAACCGACGGGAAACTGGCTCAGCGAGTCCTTACTGTCAGAAAGTGGGCGGGCGGCTGTGCCTTTTTCGCCGTCGGTGACCTTGAAGGTGACTTTTGTTTTCCTCTGGTGAGTTTGAGTCGTCCAGCACATCTCCAGCACGCACGAACGCACCTCTGGACCCCTGCAGAGGCTCCAGCGCTGCGATCTGCTGAGGAGCGTCAGGCAGGAGAAAATAATCTGCTGCGACGTCTGAGTAATACGAGCCAGTGCTGGC
The DNA here is from genome assembly GCA_016586285.1 of Arothron firmamentum. Taxonomy (NCBI): domain Eukaryota; kingdom Metazoa; phylum Chordata; class Actinopteri; order Tetraodontiformes; family Tetraodontidae; genus Arothron; species Arothron firmamentum. Next base: position 53,326 of record BJFM01002535.1, read on the forward strand.
GCGCGTGTGTGTGCGTGCGTGCGTGTGTGTGTGTGTGTGTGTGTGTGTGTGTGTGTGTGTGTGTGTGTGTGTGTGTGTGTGTGGGGACAGTGTCAGTCTGCTCATCACTTCCTCATCATTGATCCTGTTTGCTGAAACACCAGTGAAATGAGGTCATGAGTGATGGGACCAGTTTGAACTTGCGCTCCTGCGTCGTCGTCATGGCGACGCCTCCAGCTTGATGCTCTGAGGTCAAAGAGCTTCACCGTTTGTGCAGATGGTTTATTTTTCTAAACTTTTGTAATTTTTCTTGGCATTTAAACGCAGCTGCTGACATTGATTCTCGCCATGTTTGCCTCAGTTTTGAGTTGCTTTAATTGACCCACTAAAATACCAGGTGAGAGCAGGAGATCGATGGGGAGTGAAGGCGGAGGAGAACTCCACCCGATCGGCTGGATCAGATGTGATTTGAACAGAAGACGGAGAGTTTTGGTCTCCAGAACTGATCCGTCTGCAGGGAAAACCTCCACCTTCAGCTGATGCAAACGCCTCTGAAAAACTTCAAAATGTCCTCATGAAACTTCACCGCTCAGTGTGTGTGTGTGTGTGTGTGTGTGTGTGTGTGTGTGTGTGTGTGTGTGTGTGTGTGTGTGTGTGTGTGTGTGTGTGTGCATGCCTGGATAGGAAGCGTGACTTGTTTCTGGCGCGTTACTCCATCAGTTTGAAGGAAGCTCACGTGGAGGCGGCTGCTGCTGCTGCTGCTGCAGCTGCAGCTGTTGCTGCTGCTGTTGCTGCTGCTGCTGCAGCTGCTGCAGTTGCTGCTGCTGCTGTAGCTGCTGTTGTTGTTGCTGCTGCAGCTGCTGCTGCTGCAGCTGCTGCTGTTGCTGCTGCTGTTGCTGCTGCTGTTGTTGTTGCAGCTGCTGCTGTTGCTGCTGCTGCTGCTGCAGCTGCTGCTGTTGCTGCTGCTGCTGCAGCTGCTGTTGTTGTTGCTGCTGCTGCAGCTGCTGCTGTTGCTGCTGCTGCAGCTGCTGCTGTTGCTG
>BJFM01002535.1:54378-65604 GCA_016586285.1 Arothron firmamentum
AGCTGCTGTTGTTGTTGCTGCTGCTGCAGCTGCTGCTGTTGCTGCTGCTGCTGCAGCTGCTGCTGTTGCTGCTGCTGCTGCAGCTGCTGCTGTTGCTGCTGCTGCAGCTGCTGTTGTTGTTGCTGCTGCTGCAGCTGCTGCTGTTGCTGCTGCTGCTGCAGCTGCTGCTGCTGTTGCTGCTGCTGCTGCTTCGGTTTCTTTCTGCGGCGTTTTTAAGAGTTTTATTGTCGCAGCTTCTAAACAATGATGCAATTACGCAGCATCTGCAGAGGCACCTCGACCAGCAGCTCCAGCTCTCCACCTCTGTCTCTGCTTCACTCTCTCCTTTCTTCCATTCCCCCATCTCTCTCCCTCCTTTCCTCCCCCTGTCTCTCTGTTTCTCTCTCTTTCTCCCTCCCTGTCCCTTCTTGACTCCCTCTGTCTCTGTCTCTCTCCCTCCTTCCCTCCCTCCCTTTCTCTCCCTCCCTCCTCTCTTTCTCTCTCTCTCTGTTTCTCTCTACCCCTCTCTCTCTCCTTCTCTCTCCCTCCCTCCTCTGTTTCTCTCTCTCTCCCTCTCTCTCTCTCTTTGCTGCCAGTGAGCCGTCATAAATGAGAAGATGCATCGCTGCAAACGCAGCATCAATGATTCCATTTCAACTCAGAATTGAATGTCAGAGTTTGGATCAGAGGATCAGAGGATCAGAGTCCAGTCCAGCCTTTTATTTTCGTCTAATAAATGTTTAAGAAAAACATTTGCAATTGGATGGAACCATCAGCCTCCATCCATCAGTCTCACCTGCTTTAAATCCTCTCTGTGTTCCACCTGTGTTTAACCAGGTTTCCAGCTGGCTCCGCTCGCCTGGGCGTGCCCAGTGTTGACCCGTTTTGATGTTGTCAGACTGGAACAACAGCAGCATTTGAAATGCGACGCTGCCTTTGCTGCCTTCATGATTCAGCTTGAACGCTCGTTTGTTTCCTGTTTCTTTCCGCGCTCGCTTTGGAATTAAAGCAGCGAAAGACTTCGTTAACAGGTTACAAAGAGCCAGTCGGCAAGACTCCGAAATTAAGGCAGGAAGACGGAAAAAGCTGCAGTTTCACCTGCTAAAAGCGGCGCAATCATCATGCCAGACAGATTAGCAGTCTGTGGTCAGCGGGGCGGTTCTTCAGAATATTCAGCCCGGATCAAAGCGCTACCGGGGCTTTAATAAAAGGGCCGGCAGGCTGCTGCCTCTGGAGACCCAGCGGTTCCGCCTTAACGAGCAGATCCAAGATTCAGAGAAACTGTAAAAAAGAACAAACGAGGCACCTGCAGATGCTGCTGGAGATGCTTCAGCTCGGGATGAATCGCATCCCTGCAGCAGGTGAGGAGACGACGCAGCAGCGCCAAAGCATGCGATGCTGCGCAGGAGTGAAGAATCCTCCGTCAGTGGAGGGCTGGTTTCACATAAAGAGATTTATTTACGGCTTTACTGCCATCAGAAAGAATATTGAAAAACAAGGAAACCAAGCCCCAAAGTCAGGGAGGATGACTCGCTCTTTCAAGGCTTCCGCTGCCGCGTGATTGGCCGAGCCTCACGCTGGCTTTGATGTCATAAAACGCCCGAGACGAAGGTGAAAGACATTTCCCCGTCTCGGCGGAGGACGAGGCTGTCGTTCCGCGCAGCAGCTCTTCGCTTTGTCGGAGTCCCGGCTGATCACAGGTTGCTGCGTGAAACGCGCTCGCCTTCCGAGCCTGACAGCAGAGGAGCGCAGACGGCCGCTCGCGCTCGCGCTTCACGCCGTCGCGCTTTGATGAGCGTGAAGAGGCAGAAGACGCCTGTCGTCTGATTGCTGATGGTGCCGCTCTGTGACGGGCGGAGAGCTATTGACACGTGCGTCCAGTGGAGCAAACACCTGCTCCAGGCCCTTCCATCCCAGATTGTCCTGTCAGGGCTTTTATGAGCTCCAGAAAGACAATAAAGCACTCCTCCTTCAACTGCGTCCCTCCGTCATGTGGAGGAGCAATAAAAGCGCTCTTGTCTCCGCAGGTGGAGTCGCCGCTGGCCATGGACGCGGTGTTGGGAGAATCGGCCTTCTCGGTCACCGACGACAAGGTTTCCATCACGGAGATGCGCGTCAGCGCCATCTCAGGCCTGACCCTGTCACTGCACCCCAGCCCGGGCAACAGCCACACCATTGTTGCCAAGGCGACCGGGATCCAGACCCTGACTGCCCCCAAACAGGTGAGTGTGAGGCAGCACGCAGGTTTGACCACTCTTGTCCAGGATCCATCACTCCGGCCTGGTTCTGTACCGAGACGGCGGCTCCACATCGATCCGTTACCGTAGCCTGCGCGTGTTGTTGCATTTGAAACCAACACTGAGACACACAAAGGAAAATGTGTGTGTGTGTGTGTGTGTGTGTATGTGTGTGTGTGTGTGTGTGTGAAGCCTGCAGACGTGGATCCTGCCCTCGAAATCACCTCCGAGTGTTAGCGAGCGGCTCACAGGCAGGTCTGCAGATCATCTGGGGTAAAGGCTCGGTTCTTGGAGACAGAACCTCCTCCAGACCGGCCTGACTCAGCACAGCTGCGGCCCACCTGATCCGAAGGGTCAGCAGCCTCCACTTGAATGTGTTTGTGGTAAAATTAGGTTTATCTGCTAATCCCTTCAGTGGAATCCGTAGTTTCACTCCCGACTTCTAAAGTGACGTAAAGGCTAAATCTTTTAAGCTGCGGCCAGAATTGCTAACAAGGATAGAAGCAATAAGCATCCTCGCCGCCGTCTTATCACAAACTGCAGACCAAGCAGCAACTTCTGATCTGCTGCAGCATTTCTGAAGTTTGATTCTATTTTTTTCAGACGTTTGTTGGGGGTGTCGGCTGCCCGTACCTCTCACAGAACGGAGTCTAATTTCATACCAGTCTGCAAACGTGTCTTCCGTCTTGCGTCATTTCCACTTCATGGAATAAGTGGTTTCTGTGTCTCTGCTCAGTGGGTTGTTGAGGGGAATTCATTCACTACTCCAGTAATAATAGCAATTAGCATTACACCAGGTTTCTTTAAAGGTCAGCAGCATGTCCTTCTGGGTGTTTAAGCAAATATTGATGCAGCAAACTGGTGCTTAAACGTCCCACAAAGAAGTGGAGGCACAACGTAGATCCAAAATTAGATTAGATAAGATTAGATTAGATACATCTTCCTGAAGCAAGATTAGCGAAGCAACACAGGCCAGTCAGAAGTGCTTCAGCCGAGTCGATGCTAGTCAGCAGGAGTCATCTTTGGGGGTGTAAGTCAGTGACGGATGCCATGTATGAGCCCTTTCACCCGCCTGAAAGCGACTAAAAATGTCCCGACAAGCCCATCAAACATCAGCGCTCTCACAGAAGCCAACATTATATTCTGATTTTTCTTGCTTTCTACTTCTTGGCCACCTTGGAATTTAATTATTGTAATGTATTGACCGGAGAGCTCTCCAAGGCTGGGCCATAAAAGCCAGTCAATCCCTCGGCCGGCGGAGTCTCTCAGCTGCTTCCAGCCATTTGAATCTGTTTTGCAGGAAAACTTTGTAAATCTTCCTCAGCACAGCAGAAATGAATGAGCACAGCTTGGACAGGGATGGCTGGCCCATCAAGGCCTCATCACCATCTCAGATAAACTTCCGTCTCTCCCTCAACCTCTTCCGCTGGCGTGATTTACTTTTATTAAAGTATTTGTGAATAAAGATAGTTTTACTGCAACGCAACCGCTTGCAAATGTCTCATAATATTTTCTTCCCAGGGAACGCTTTTATACATATTTTATGATCCAAGCTGTTTAGGCTCAATTTACATCCAAATATATGCCCAACACCACGGAGCACAAATCACACAAAGTGGGAAAATCGCAGCCAGGAAGCTTGATTAGTGTAATTTTAGTTATTTGACAGACTGTATCGATTCCAGGTTGAACAACCCCGACTCCACCAAAATGGAAAGTTAGCATGACGCTTGCGTCGGTCTGCATTGGAGGGCTTATTTTCTCCTGTGCTAGCCTCTGACTTAGCAGCGTTAGCTCATAAAAAGGCCAGATGATGCATTATTCAGGCGCCGCCTCGCCGCTGTCGTGCTGAGATGACAGAGACTTTGTGGCGTAACGCCGCCGCCATAACGCCGCGCTCGTCTCCAGTCAGACCAAAGGGATTATGGTCCGGGACGAGACAGAAACCGCTTCAGAGAGCAGGTTTTCACCTCTCCTCAGTCAGGAGCTCACCTGGTTGCAGGAAGAGGAGGAGCTTATGGGGACAGGTGCAGGTGTACCTGCTGCTAGCGGGCTCATGGAAGGCCGACGTCCCCCAGGGGAAATAAAGGTCCGGAAACTACGGCGAATCACCTCCACAGCTCCAGAGAAACACACACTGCTGGTGAAGGCAGAGGGGTAACCATGACGACAGGACGGCAAACAAGCCTCTGGGCTGGGACGACGTCCCAATTTCATTCTGATACTTTGACTCCTCGTTTTTTTTCTGTTCGACTTCAACATTTGTTCTCCTGGAACTCGTTCCGTCGGTGTTTTCGGGGCTGGAGCCGCCGTCGGCTTAACGCCTGGCGCGGTTAGCCAGGCCCAAACCAGAGTCCCGCCTAATTGCTTTTTTATATTTAATTAAACATCAATAGCATCATTCTCGGGACAGGAAAAGTAATTAAATTATACATGTGATTCATTAAAACTGGAGTCGCTATCATGTTTTGGACTTTATTTGGACTCAAACTCAGCCTCTTTCTTCTCCTCCTCTCGACAGGAGGCCAGTTTATCCATCTGGATGCTTTTCAGCGACAACACGGCCGCCACGCTGACCTACTTTGATCCCAAAGACTACAACCTCAACGCCTCCACGCTGGACGACAAGGTGGTGTCGGTGTCCCAGGAGCCGCAGCAGCGCTGGCCCGCGGTGGTGGCAGAAGGCGAGGGCTCGGGCGAGCTGCTGCGCGTGGAGATGACCATCTGCGAGGCCTGCCAGAAGACCAAACGCAAAAGCGTCATCGCCTCCGCCGCCGTCTACGCCAAGGTCCGCTTCGGCCCGGAGGAAGACTCCGAGGAGGAGGCCACCACGGAGAGCGAGAGCGAGCCGCCGCCCGTCACCAGGCGGCCCGTCTTCGATCCCAACGTCAGCGGAAGAATTTACGAGACGTCTCACGAGCAGCCCGCCAGCGTGCCCATCGACTACACCAACTTCCCCACCATTAGCAACCAGGAGGTGCCGACCGAGAGCGACGAAGAGGAGGAGGAGGAGGAGGAGGAGGAGGACTTGGTGCACTCACGCCGCAACATGAGCGACCTGGAGATCGGCATGTACGCGCTGCTGGGGGTCTTCTGCCTGGCCATCCTGGTCTTCCTCATCAACTGCATCGTCTTTGTGCTGAAGTACCGACACAAGAGGATCCCGCCGGAGGGCCAGGCCAACATGGACCACTCCCACCACTGGGTCTTCCTGGGCAACGGCCAGCCCCTGCGGGCCCAGTGCGAGCTGTCGCCCCACCAGGTGGAGAGCCCCAGCAACCCTTTGGAGGGGGTACAGACTTGTTGCCACGGCGACCACCACAGCAGCGGGAGTTCCCAGACCAGCGTCCAGAGCCAGGTCCACGGGCGGGGCGACGGCAGCTCGGGCGGCTCCACCAAGGAGAACGGCGAGGACGCCAGCTCGCCCACCTCCAAGCGCAAGAGGGTGAAGTTCACCACCTTCACCACCCTGCCCACCGAGGAGCTGCCCTACAACTCCATCCCCATCGCGGACGAGGAGGACATTCAGTGGGTTTGCCAGGATATGGGCTTTCAAGACCCAGAAGAACTGCACGACTACATGCGCAGAATAAAAGAAATTGCCTGAGACGGTCCCCCGGGCCTTCTGAGGAAACGCTCCTTTCTATTTTTCTCTTTTTCACCTGAGTGAAGGTAAGGACTCGCTGCCTGAGAGGCCAGCCGCTACTTTGGTTCGGCTGCGTTCCATTTAGTTTGCACAGTGCTGTAACGTCATACACGCTCACACGGGAGGGGAGGAGGTGGGGGAGCCTTAGACTTGAGCGGACTCTGGAAATCTGGGCTTTGGGGGACGCTGGGGAGCTGGGCCCCCAGCAGCAGCGCTTCCAGGGGCCCAGTGGTGGACCAGGCTCAGGTGGATGCTGCGCTGCTGCACCTGCTCCAAACATAAGAGGCCTTCGGTGAACAAAAACTCTCAAGACTCTCATGAAAGCTACGTTACAGAACTCTGTTTTTTCTTCTTTTTTCTTCTTTTTTTTTTGCCAAAGTAGGAAGAGTCGTTCTTTTTATCTTCGTCCTCGTTGTCGGTGCAGCACATTCCTGGTTTCTACTCATCCTCATTGTTTACTACGTTTCCCACAATTCCTCCCGAACAAATCGAATGCCTTACTTGTAAAAGGTGGCGGGTCGGCTCCATATCAGCACAGACGTGCTCACTGCGGCTGGAGACGGAAAAGCAGCGTTGGCAAAATATCAGGATGCTGGTGAGAATCAGCCAAACAGATGTTCTCTGGAATCAGGGGATTATTTATTAACGTTCACGAACGGAATAGATCCAGAACAGACGGAACACAAGAGAACACCAGAACAAGGAACCGTTTAGAAGCCACAGAGTTCAATCCAAATCCTCCTTCATACCCAGTATCGGGATTTTCCAGGTCTGAAGCGATTTGTTCCAGGACCGTTCCAGGCATGACGTATAAATAGAAAAGCGCTTGTGTATCGTGAGGAACTCCGACATTCGTTTGCATGAAGGACAACCATGAGTTACAACCACCCCCCCTTTGATTTCTAAATTTGTAAATGTTGCTACTGTAATTATATAACCATTCATGCACAAACGAGTGTGTCACCATGCTGCACACGCATGTCAGGCCTCCACACACACACACACACACACACACACACACATGCAGACGACCCGCTCTAGTATGTAAATACCCCAACGCCTCCCACACCTACAGGACAAGTAGCTGGTTTTCCTTATTTATTTGTCTCGTGCTGTTGGAGCCCCCCCCCCCCGGTGATGGTTAGCTTCTGAACAAACTTCTGTCACCTCTGACTGGGGAACACTGGGACTTTGATGTGTCCAGTCCTTCATTTCCCTTCAGTCTTTTGCTGAAACAGCTGATAATGTCCTCCGTCGATGTCCAACACTGAAGAGCAGGTCTGAACTCTGCAGGAGGCCGACGCAGCCGCCCGCTGCTGCTAAAACACCCACTTTAGGTGCGTAGGTCACGCGTGAAGGGCGTCAGGAGGGCGTCAGGAGGGCGTCAGGAGGGCGTGGACACAGACGTGACGTCGCTGCGTCTGCTAGCGGGTCGCTCCTTAGCCGTGATGTCTTTCTCTCTTTTCCCTGGTGAAACAAGTTTTTTCCAGGACTCATAAAGCGACCAAGAGGTGGAAAATTAGTTTCCGTCTCACTTTCCTTCACTGCGTCTAAGGGCTCGGGTTCTTCTTTAATACTGTCGGACTGACGGATTTTTAGTCTCTCTCTCTCTCTCTCTCTCTCTCTCTCTCTCCCTCTCTCTCTCTCTCTCTCTCTCCTGAGTAACCCTGAGATGGTTCTGACTGGTCTAACTGTGATTTGGACACTAATTTCTAAAGTATTGACCCATTTATCCTTCATTTGCCCTCAAAGTCGTTATCCTCCATCACCTGTGACGCCCTCCGTCATGTCAGCTGATGCGATGCACTGATGGATCCTGGTTTCAAGTGTTAGTTTGCTGCGTGTTGAAATCATCTGTAACGTACATTCAGTCAGTCCAGGCCTTGTCCTTGTCCTTGTCCTTGTCCTTACATTAAAGGGGCAGGAGAGTAAAGTCAGAAATTCACCTTTTTCTCCTCCTGGAAGGTTCAGAGCCCATGAAAGATTGAATTAATATTTAAAGCTGTATTTTATCTGAATTTTAAGAAAAGAAAATCCAGACTGTTGCAGTTTAGAAGAAAAGGCTGTCTGTCCCGTGTCCCAGAGTGCCCCGTCCCTTTCAGAGGAAGGGGTTTTGAAGGACTGTGAGCGCGTCAGAGGTTCCTTCAGTGATAAACTCAGGATGAATGTCGGCTTCTTACCTGAACCTGGCTCTTTAGCATTAGCATGGTCAGGCTAACACCACCACTACTGGAACAGAAGAGGATTTTAACAGCAGCTATGGGGGGTTTTTTGGGGTTTTTTGGTCGTTTCTCCATCCTTCAGTGGTACGGTATGTAAATATATTTACCATTTCTGTTTCTCTTATTTTCACGGCGTCCTGCTTCCCTCCGTGCGTTTCCTTTCTTTGTAAAGCTGCTTTGGTGACGGTGCACATGTTGCTCACTCTGTATTTTCTTCGAGCTGCAAATAGAAGTGTAGTTTTCATATGACATGTAACCCAACATCGTGAATTGTACCTTCCCGCGCCTCCCTCGTGGAGAACCGTGCCCCGACGTGCACGGCGCAGCTCGAACCACCACGCTCACCACAATACGTTACTGTACAGCGCACTGATGAATTTCCTGTATTCTACTGAAAACAAACCCCTGTATTTTCCTGTTATCTGTAAAGTACTAAAGACATCAACCCCACTCACGATGCTGTGTCATTTTTGTCTCTTCTCAGCAGAATCTCAGAAGGACCAAAGGTTCCTGGTCCTGCTGAAAGTCCCTGCGTTGGGAAAGCATGTGTTATTTATGACTCTGGACCATCAGGACCTGCTGGTTTGGACCCACACTGGTCGGTCCACAGCCACATTTGCTGAGGAGGAATTAGCGGTGGGAAGGTGGTGGAGGCAGTCGGGGCAGCAGCGCTTCGTCCTGCTGGATCTCTGCCCCGCCTCCCCTGCTGGGCGGAGGCTGCAAAGCCCTTCCAGCCATCTCAGGTCCTGCCGAGAGAGGCGCTGCACGACGCCCGCAGCGCGTCCCGGGCCGCCCCGCTCACCGGCCCAGGCTCGGAGCTGTTTGCTCTCTGTTTACCCGCTCGGTTCAGGTGGGCAGCTGAGATCCAGGCCTGTCAGGTGACGGGGGTCGTTAGGAGGAGGTGGAATTACGGGATGGATGCTGGCATCAGAACGCCAGGAGCAAAAACAGAAATATTAGAGTTGTAAACACCTTCGTGGTCCAACAAGCAGGGAAACGTGTTGAAGGCACTGAAAAGTGCGCTAACGCGTTAATGATCTGCGTCAGCAGTAATCAGATCAGCCCGCTGGAGGCGGCTTCCACTTCCACTAAATGCTCTGATACTGCAAATAGATCTCAGTAGCAGAGCTCCTCCTGTCAAAAGAGCAAATGATGTTTGTGTAGCTGCACAAAATCACATTACACACAAGTTAAAGAAGCAAGAAAAGAACTTGGCTGACAGAAATCTACACAGGTGACTTCGGAACGGTTGCAGGTGTATCGAGGCGGTGCACAGAAGCTGAGGCCTACGTGGGAAAACGGGCAGTCAGAGCAGTCGGCCTGGATGTATTTCTGGTTCCACTTTGGTGTTTTGTGATGTTTTTATCGTGTTCCAGCGGATAACAGGCGCTTCATGGAGCCTGTGATCTCACGTCAGGATATTTCCAGAGAAGCTCTAACGGAGCCTGACAGCAGGAATATCTTAAACTACATAAAACATCAACAGTAAATGTCAGGATTCAGTGTCAGCACCTCCCAATCAAAGCGAGAGGCTTCTTCCAGAGCCTTTCAGCAGCCGTGCAAGGACAACGTTATCATGGAGGAGGCAGAGATAAGAGCTGCACGCTGACAGATGCCTCCGCGGACCCCGGTGCAACGGCGAGGCAACGCGCGCTCCGCTGGTGAAGCTCGCCGTGCACGTTCACGGTGTCGCAGTCTTCACCGGAGGTCTGGTTGCAGAGACACGTGAAGGAAAAGTTCTGAGAAATCTGAGCTCTTCAGTCTCTAATGGGGACAAAGCCTGATCGGGTTTTTAACGTGAGTATCCATTATTACAAATATCCAGGCTAAGCTAACTGTGCTACGTTTCTGTTGGTTGTCACTGTTGCATTCTTGTGTTTTTGATTAAATTATTGATTCCAAATATTTGAAATTAACCTTAAAGGCTGGATCTATAAAGGTTTTGCAGTATTTGTCCGTTTCTTTGGAACCTGCAACTGTGCCGAACCTCAGCTATTGTCATTCAGAATTGGGGGTGAAATACTCCCCCTGGAGTAAATGTCTGGTAATTATAAGTGCCAAAGCTTCCGTTATTGTCTGGAACTGTTTTCTTGAAAGGCAGCTTTTGTCGCAGTATTCAAGATAATGTTGGTTTAGTGACTCTGTTTCTCTAAATAAGAAGCATTCAGGAGGCTGATCAGCATGCTGAAAGCCCCTCCATGAAATCAACCCTCAAACACTTTCTTCAACAACAAATCCTTTAGAGTTATTTTTCAACGCAGTAAAAATAAAATTCCACTTGACTGATGTTGAGACACAAGCACTACGTCCTGACGGCTCTGCGCAAAAGTCACTTTGACATGTCATAAAGCAAAAGCGGAGGTGTAATTATTAAAGCTTTTGTGCACAGCTGTTTCCCTTTCAGCTGAGCCTGGTCTCAGCAGACCAAAGAGTGTTGCATTATTAGTCACGCTCGCGTTTCCGCAGCAGCATTTATGTGGCCACTCTACAAAGGTTTCAGCAGAAGTCTCTGTGAATACCAGCAAACAAAGCAGAGACCTTCAAAGGTGCTTTTTTGGGACTCTGGCAAACACTTGACTTATTTCCTCGAAATGGAAGAAAACAGCCTTTACAAGCACGATTATTTTTTTGGAGTGCTGGCCTTCTTCTGCTGACATTTGGCTTCTCTTTTTCACAGATGGAGTGAAAAATCCCTCAGAAGTATCGAGTTATTTCAGATTCTTGTTCTGTTGGACCTGGTGGGACCAGCAACCACTGTTTAAATGCTAACGACAGCTTAACATTCTAATTATATGGTGACTTTTTGAAGAAAGAAGACAAGGACAAACCGCTGCACCCACGTTAAATATGAATAATTTGATCAGGCGCTGCGCCACCTGGTGGCTGACTGCTCTAAATGTCCAATCTCCTCCCCCTTCTCCTCAGAAATGTCCCAGTTGCTCCACCTCCAACATCACAGCAGATCCAGATGCTGCAGTGGTTAAATCCTGGCTGATGTTCACCTGCTGAACCTCAGCTCGCTCTCTGCCACGGCATTATGGTCACACAGAAAGACAGAAGGTGCTGAGAGGGGGATTAGCTCCTGCAATGCTCCGCAATGTCAGTGTGTGTGTGTGTGTGTGTGTGTGTGTGTGTGTGTGGG
>BJFM01002535.1:65638-93662 GCA_016586285.1 Arothron firmamentum
GGCTGATGTCAGAACACGCCTGTAGCACCCACGCTTGATGTTGACACACTGATGCTGTGCTTTCAGGAGAAAAATCAAATGTTGGGTAAATATTGAGGCAGCCAGGAGTCCTGGAACACAAGCTGACACGCCGACGCCTCTTGGCCAGGTTGACGTTGCGCTCCTGCAGCTCCTCCGTCCAAATCACCCTTCCTCACCACTTCAGCTGCTGTCCAGCCTTTGCCAGGGCCTCCTCACCTGGAATAAATCCATCCGGCACTTAGGTTCTAGCCGAGCGAGTGCTGCTGCAGACTGAGCGTTGTTAGCAGGGCTCAGGTGTTTTTAAAATAAATCTGTCTTGTTTTGTTGTTCTCTCTGCCAAGACGGCTCTTAACCAAGAACAATAAAACCATTATTCATCCAGGTGGGAAGACAGCAGCTTAACGTTTTATGGGGCTCAAGGTGTTCCTTGGTGAGCATTTTCTGCTCTTCAGCCTTGAGTTTCAAGGTTTTCAAGGTATTGGTTCAGGGCTGTGTGTATATCACAGCGGCCTTGGCGATCCAAACGCAAAAATTAGGGTAACCAATATCATTTAGTCACAGTAATAAATAAGTAGTATTTATGAAATAAATTTCCAGATATCATCACATGACCTCCAGGGCAACTGCAGAATACATTAAAAATAATAATTATAGCAGCTATAGGTTGAAAGGCTGTTTTGTGTCTCTGAAAGTTCTTGCAGTGGTGTTGCAGCAGAGGCAAAGAAGAAAAAAGCATTCATGATTTATGATGTATGCAGTAGAAAAAATATATTCCTTAGTTTTGTTCTTGTCCTCTCCAGTAAGACAGAATTGAATTTTCTGTGGTTGGATTTTAATTTTTTTTTTTAGCCATGAGGTCCCTGACCCCAAGGGGACCCCACTGACTTTGCTGGTCCTGGTAATTTAATTTTTCATGGGGCTATTTTAGCTTCTGCTGGACCTTTTCAGTAATAATGTCATATATGTCTCCAAAAAAACATTGCCATGCACACTCGCTTTCCTTCATGTTTGATTTATAAAATCCCCCGTTTGAAATATCTTCTGATCGGGCTGCAGCGCCCTGCTCTGCTTCACATCCAGCTGGTGCTGGTGGTGCCACCTTCTCAGCAGAAACTCCAGCCGCTCGCTTCGCCGCTTCGTGATGTCTTTCTGTCGGAGGTCGGACAAGAAAGTCGGTTTTAGACACCAATGTGTGGAACACTGTCAGCATTTGTGTGTAGCGTTCTCACACCTAGAGTAGTTTGAACACCATTGTGTTGGCAAACTGAAGCATTAAGAGAAGATGGTAACAATGACCCTTTCCTCCCAGCAGGAGTGGCCCGCGGTGGCCAGCAGGGGGCGATATAGCAGAGCATGACTGGATGAGTGTCATGGAAGGTTAAAGAAACAAGGTCAATGTAGGTTTAATCCAACTTCCAGGCCAGAGAACACCACCATGGGATGCCGCTATCCATCCTGCAAGAGCATGTCATGTTACCATCTAGGTTTTTTTTTACATAATTTATGCTTCATACATTAATCATCTTAATCACATGGAGAAGCTCAGCCATGCTGAAGGAGAACACGTCATGATCTGCAGGCTTCATCTCCTGCATCTGAGTCTTCACAGTCAGCTGCACTTCAGTTCCTTGTTTCAGGTAAATTTGTCCTGCCCATGAATCATTTCTTGGTTATTGATCAAATGGAAAACACCTTATTTATTTAATTTTCTTGAGCAAACACTTTGTTTCCAGCATTTTTATGGACCGTTCTTCAGCAGAAAATGTAAATAATCCATGTGTGGAGCTTGAGTTTAACTAAAACCAGCTAAAACTATAACTGACATCCCTTTAAAAACCACTAACATTAAACTGACCAACCGATCCCCATGTGACCGTTTTGTTTTCGCTCCAGACAGCAGAATCTCGCAGTGTTGATGGACTGCAGGGACCAGCGCGTTTAATATGCAGCAGTAAATTGAATTCATTATTGATAACTATCATCAAAGAGTTCATGCTACCTACTGGTTGAAGAGGGTCTCTTTAGTGGGCAAATGGCCTGGAAATTTCACAAGCATTCATTAGACATTCGATGCAATAAATCAGCACAGGAGGCAAAGTGGATGTGTCGGTGTGTGAGAAAAGGTGTTCTCACATAATTCAATACCAGCCCACATAAACACCCCCCGCCGCCTCACCTCTTTTGATTACTTGTCTCATTTGTTCTAAATGAGAAAGGTGAATTGGGTTTGGAGATGAAATTGCTGCACTGAGGGTGGTTGTTTGGTAAAAATAGACGAGGCCTGCCGGGACGTGCAGTTTAGTTACCGACGGTGGAGCAGCGCATCCATCAATATGAGAGCATAAACAACAAAACCATGAAGGTGGGAAGATACGAGCAGCTTCTGTGAGACACGGGAAAGCTGTTTGTCTTAACTGCTGCTTTGCTGTTGCTTAGTTCTTTGATTCTGAGGCGCTTCAGCAGAGCGGCCGTCCGGGTTCGTCCGTCGACGAGCTTGAATCTAGCAGAACTGAGCAGAAGCGCCATAAATCACTGCATGCATGTTTGGTTTGGGAGACTGATTAGTGGCCAACTCTGCACTTTCTGATTTGAATAATGGGACTCCGGAGTGCACTAACATTACAGCCAACTGTCTGCTGCGGGTCTTCATTAAATCACACACAAACAAGGCCACGAAATAATAACAGCGGAGTCGGATCTCCGCGCACGAGCTGCTTTTGCAGGAGCTCAGCCTTCCGCCTGTTCCTGCCGGTCCACCACAGCTCATCACATCTGGGTTTTAACCACACACAATGAAGGAAAAGCACCCATCTCATGTTTTATTCATGAAATTCACATAAAAGCAACTGTGTTTCCCTGAATAACAGCAGAAATTAGCCTGATGTCTAACAACTTCCCGTGAGCAGCTGCTGCAAACAGTTTTGTTTCAGTTTTGAATTTATCTTGTGTTTAAAATATGGTCTCATCAGCTCTGGGCTCAGTGTTTCCACCTTTTGGACCCTTGTCTCCGACTCCATCGCTGAAGTCAACGTGACGAGGCCGCTGGGGCCGAGCCGCAGCCTCTCAGCATGGATGAGTCACAGGACTGTCCACGTGAGGGTGCGTACCTTCCTGGAGACCATAGATATGACTGTTTGGCATGTTTCTGCCTGTCAGAACCAGTGGATGATGGCACATTTCTGACAGGAGGACAGGAAGATGGTGGCGGTGTGATGGCCTATCCTGACAGCTGCCAACTGGAGCCTTCTGCCTTCTGCTGGGACATGATTTAAAACCCTTTCTGGCAGATCCAGGCTGTCCCAGAGAGGTTTCATCTGCGTTTGCGGCAGCGTTTTAGATAAAGATACGTTTTTAACATCTGAAATTCAGTAATCATTCATTAGTCGGAGCGTCTGTGGGGATAAAATAGTTAATCAGTTGCAAAATGTGTGCTGGGATTTTCAGACGTAGCTGCTAGAAGCCTAAGGTTCGGCTGCTTTTATCGGCTAAACTGAAACTGAAACTATACGCCTGAGGTTCGGCTGCTTTTCCCGTGTTTCCATTTGTGTCGACTCAGAGTTTTGCGGTTGCTCAGGCGGTTCTGGGGCTGGTCTGCTCAGACCTGCTCTTTAACCTGCTCCCAGATTGATTTTAAAATGTCTGTGGAGACGTTTGTCCTGACACCAGCTTTAACCCTCAGCCAAAACAATTATCTCCACTTCACCCGCCGCCAGGGTGACCTCTGATCCCGTTAGGGTAAATCAGGAAAGACAGTTGTAACAGGAGGACGTCTGAGGCCTAACAGACGCCCTGAAACTGCTCAGAGCCCTGAAAATCAGCACATTTTCCCCTGCTAACTTTCCGCTTTGTTCAAAAGCGAAGAGACACAATTGTTCACACAAAAAAATCCTAAACTCAAGAGTTAATGGTATAGTTCCCAAAATAAACTCAGTTACAATACATTTTCCTGTGTTTTAAGGTTTAGTTTACAGTAAAGCTTCTACGGGAACAGCAAGATTTTATTCAAAACTCCTCCATCATAAAATGGAGAGTCATTGCTCATACAGAGCATGCAGCCACAGTCAATGATTAACACGGCATTAGCTCTTGATCCATCACTCTAATGTGATTCATTCCGTTAGACTTGTATTAGCATATTAATGGTTTTTTACAGGATTCTTTATTGATCCCAGAGAACCATATTTATCTCCTTTGGCTCTTCCTTTTCTGAGGTATTTCATCAACTAAATCTGCATATGTTTTTAATTGCAGATATTGTGCAAGATTTTAAAGTTTGGAGGAAGCAAACACTTTGAATAGTAGATGAAAGATACTTTAAAAAAATAAGAAATATATTAGAGATTATGAGGTTAAAGCGCAGGGTTTTGCATCTTCAAGGCTAATGAAGTTAACAAATAAATCCTGAAGAAAAGCTAGTCCTGAGTAAAAATAACATGAAACAGTCCAGCAGCAGCACTCTCTACAGTATATTTACTGATAGGAACTGAGCTGCTGGAGGAGTAATAAAAGGGCTGAGGGGAGGTCAGTGTTGAGGATCAGTGTGAAACGTGATTCGCCGTGTTTGAAGTCCCTCTCCAGATAAGTGCCTCATCAGCAGAAGTGCTGGGACCACTTCCACACTTGAGAAAAGCAGGATTTTCACAGAACCCACAAGGTGACAGCAGACAATC
Organism: Arothron firmamentum; assembly: GCA_016586285.1. Taxonomy (NCBI): domain Eukaryota; kingdom Metazoa; phylum Chordata; class Actinopteri; order Tetraodontiformes; family Tetraodontidae; genus Arothron; species Arothron firmamentum. The sequence goes on from BJFM01002535.1 coordinate 70,330, forward strand.
CTTCTCATACACTTATATGATGAGAATCATAATCACACGCAAAGCTGTGCACTTTGTTCTAGAATGTCTGCAATTTAAAACGGATAAAATTTCTTTTAACACACTGGCCTAGTTTTTTGTGTGTCATTCTAGTGTGTGAAGATAATAATAATAAATATTGAAACCCTAAAATTAGGTGTATAAGGGTGGAAATCCAGCGTTCAAATAATCAACACAAGTTAAACATGTTTCCAGTTTGCATTTTTTTAATCATAATTTTGGTTTAAATCGAATAAATAGTTTTAAAGGGATACACTACATTACCCACAAAGCACTTCGGTTGGGAAAACTACACTTCCTGTTTGACAGCGACGAAGCGGCTTTTTCGCTTTTCTTAACAGTCTTTCAGCATTAGCAGAAAAATTCAAATAGGTTCTGTGTTCGCATATGTATAGTTATTATAGTTTTAATTTTTTTAGTGGCGCTTAATACACAGTTCATGGTCACATAAGAGAGAATCTGGAGGAAGTTCTGTTGGGTTCGCCAGGACTGAGTTGTGGAAAACTAGCAACTGATGCTAAAAACAGTTAGCCACAGTTAGCTGCGTGGGTCATCCCACTAATGTCACATCATGGTGGTCTTAAGAGAAGGGATGTGTCCTGGCCTGGATGGAGATTTGCTGCGGGATCTGCGAAGGGCTGATATCAAAACAGGTCTGTCATCCGTCTCTAGAAGTTCTATTTCTGAAAGCAGAGCATTAAAAACGCGTTTTTCTCCGCTTCACAGTGGAAGACCTCGTTTCATCTGACATCGAGGATCTTGCTCAGAAATGCTCCATTTCATATAAGGTATGTTTGTTATACCTGTAATATTTGTCAGTCTAAGAACAAAAAACAAATTACAACGTGATGAACTGTTGCTAGTGACAAAACAGCCCGTAATTAAAGATAAACCTCATTGTTTTCATGTGAGGAATCACACTTTTTACAGTGTTTTTGAAAGTAAAGTGAAAACAGAAGACACCTCCATGCTTCAGGTTCTGGCTGGTGTGCTGCTGGTCTTACCCACATTCTGCACAGGTCTCACTGGGATTTATCCAGATACTTTCCCTGGATCACCTTAACGTAAACACATCTCAAGCTGGTTTTGTGATATTTAGCAGTAGATATTGTTCTGACATTAACAAACCAGGTAATTTGTATCTGGGTGGTGCTTTTCCTGGAAACAGAGTCGTGCAGACGAAGGTCCAGCAGTAAATAATTGCATAGGTGGAAAAGCTTTGAGAAGATACTTTCAGATAATGTCAGAGTACAGTTAGTGAGTTTGCAAAGGTCTCCACACACCTGTGAATGCATGATCTATTTAAGGTTTCTACAGGTGTTGCAGTTATTCAGGAGCAAAAGTGGAAAAGATTCTGTTTGTCCATGCTCCAGTGGGTTTAAATCCATTTTAGTGACCAGGCTGTGTGTTCTGGCTTGGCTGGAATTGTCGTCCCCCTGCAGCAACATTAATTGCATGCACGTGCCCGTGCGGTTGGTGGTTAAACGCAGAGCTGGTTTAGAAGACTGACCCGTCCACCTCTGGCTGCAGCAGGACGTGTCAGGATTTTATGTTGTGAGTATGCAGCCAGCTGGAAAGCAGATGAATGTCTGGAGGCCACAGGAAGTGATGACGCTGGAATATCTGCGACGCTGAGGGATGGAGACCAGTGCTGACTCAGTGATGGTCATCTATCCACAACATTTTATCCAGCCCGCTTAAAATGATCGGAATAATATTCTCATTCATGGCTGCGTCCGTCGCTGAGATTTGACTGCTGTTGTGTGAAAGAGAGCAACAGTGTAATTATTTGGCAGATAAAATGTCAAGATAAGCAATATGCAGAACTGGGAGATGAGAAATGGAAGTCTTCCCGTACTGGAGCAGACCTTTGCTTGGCTGCAGGCCCACAAAGGCAACGCCAAGAAAATCACCATATCTCCACTGTCGTCTCCATTTTTCCATGTTTCTCCCTCTCGTGGGTTCAGATATCTTCTTTATAAAAGTCAGTGTGATTAAAAACACAACGTCTGATGCAAATATCAACGTTTTCCAAAACAACGTTTGAGGTTCAATGTGCTATGAAAAACGTCGTGAATCCACCAAACGAAACGATTGTGATCGTTTTCTTTTTTTTGGCGGTTGTCAAAAAATTCTGACTCAGTCAAGGTCATTCTGAAATGAGCGATGACAACCTGCCGTGTTTTCTGGAACCACAACTTTATTCACGGATGCTGGTCAGACTCTGTGAACGTTTCTGGTAATTTTCAGCCTTTTAGTCAGTTGTTTTTGTTTTTTTTAACCGCGTACTGAGGTTATTTCTGTGCTCTTCAGGCTCTGCTGGCCGTACGCCGCGTGTTGCTGGCCCAGCACACGGCGTTCCCGCTGTCAGGCGCTGATCTGTATGAAGAACTGTTGAGCTCCACTGCCATCCTCTCCAGTGGAAACCCCAGGTAACCACAGAAACCACAGGTAAACGCTGAAACCCCGGGTAACCATAGCAACCCAGGGTAAAGGCAGGAACCCCAGGTAGAGGCAGAGCGAGGGGACGAGGAGGTTCTCCTGAAGGACGCGTCTACGCTGGAAGAAAACCAAAGTGCTTCTCAAGGAGGAAGCTTTGCTTGTGTTTCCCAGTCGCTGCTTCGTTGGCAAGAACAGCAGCGTTTTCCACTCTTTTATCTCTGATTGTGCGTGCAGACCTCAGGTTAACTCATAAGACTAAACGTGTTTGTAACGTTGATCTGGGTTTATCAAACTCGCATCTTTTCGTGTTGTTGGAAGCTGCGCCTGCTGGTGCATCTGCTGCTGCGGCGGCAGAGCTGTAGCGTGTGCGCTAAAGTGGGCTGCGGAGTGTCGTCCCAGTCAGGAACCGGCTGGCTCTGGCTTCACCTCCAGCTTCCAGCAGCTTCTTTTTGTTCTACACAAGAACTAACTGCTGCGTGGCACTATGAGGCTGCCGTCTGGAAGCTCAGAGGCGTGTCCCCTCATCTGTATGCAGACGTCGCACAAAGACCAGTAGATAAATCTTCCAGGTTAGCGGTGAAATGGTTTGAAGCTACAGCAGGGCCCAGCAGGGTTTCCTTTATAAGATCGCAACTTTTTGTCTACAGTTTAATGCTTTTGGCATAATTAATGAGTAGTTGGTGAATGTTTTCATTCTCTTTGTGACAGTATTTTTTCATATTATTCAGTGAATGAGGCGCGTGAAATCGGGCAGAAAGGCTGTGCATGTGTGTGTGTTGACTGCCCCCTGCTGGTGGACGGATGAACTGCCCGGCCGGAGCTCTGGTTCTGCAGGGATGATCATGGCTTTAACACCTGGCTGCTAGTTTAGCTAAACCCTAAAAAAGTTTCACAAATACCTAGCAAGATTTAAAGACACGTCATCTGTGCTGCAACCCAGAAAAATCCTTTCAATCTGGATTATCATCGGTTGAAACTCTCCAGTTGGGTTTCTTGCAGCCTGGTGATGCCAGCCTGCATGAACATTTGACTCCAAAAAAAAAAGTGACAAACTTTCTTCTCCTTTTTGGTCATATGTCAAAAATGTACATGTGTGGTGAATATTGAGATTTAAAGACCCAAAGTTAAAAGCTTTTTTAAAGCCTCTTCATTCCATCCTTAATTGTGTTGCTCTCAGACTCCAGCCTCTGAGCAGGAGCACTTATCGTCTTGTGTGGGCCAGAGATGATGAGATTCTAGATAAAGGTCAACGTCCATTAGAGATGAACCAGACAGTTGGGAGGTTAAAATGCAGCAAAGGAAAATGCTCTTCTGAAAGGACCATTTTCTGCATGTGTGAATATGCAGCCAGACGCTGAACTGCGGCTCAGATGAAGACAGAGCTGTTGCTACACTCTGTATTCTGTTTACAGCGCGGCTGGTGTTTATTGGCTCTGCAGATTGGATAGTCTGTCTCGGGGCTGTGGCACTTGTGAGTAATAACTCGCACTTTGTTTTCCCACAGCTTAGATAAACTGCTGGATTCAGGATTTTACACTGGAGAGATAACGGAGCTGTCAGGAGGCCCAGGGAGTGGCAAATCCCAGGTGGATATTCCTGAACATCACTCTCTATGATCTAATCAGCCGCTAACAGCCTTCCGTTAATCCTTTAATGGCCTCCTCAGGTGTGTTTTGCTGCCAGCGTGCACATCTCTCACCATCTGAAGCAAAGCGTGGTGTTTGTGGACACGACCGGGGGGCTGACTGCCGGACGCCTGCTGCAGATGCTGCAGGCTGAAACCAGTTCCAGAGAAGAGCAGGTGAGTGGGACCCAGGCCTGTCCAGGCCTGCGGGACAAAGCGTGGACCGCACCAGGGTAGCTAGCATCTTCTGCTGCATGGCTGCTAGCGTTTTGGTGAAGGGAATGTTCAGGTTTTGTGTGCTTGTGAAACAAGTGTGTCTTCACAGATGGAAGCTCTTCAGAGGATCCACGTCTTCCGCTTGTTTGATGTCTTCTCTCTGCTCGACTGTCTGCACGGTCTCCGTGCTGGCGCGCTGCAGCAGGTTGGTTTTTAACCGTCCCGTGCTAGCGGGGGACTCTCCGAGGAAGGCGGCAGGCTGACATTGACGTGTTTGCGTGTGCGTTAGGCATCTGTCGGTGGCGGCTCTGTCAAGGCGGTGATCGTGGACTCGGTGTCGGCCGTTATCGCTCCTGTATTGGGAGGAAAACAGAATGAAGGTGATAAGTCTTTGCTCGTCCATCACACCTGAGGCGTTATGCCTGCTGATGTGCCTGAAAATAAATATCAAAGCAGGGCTGCCGAAAGCCTGACAGTTAACTTTATGGCAAGAATGTTTCAGTGAAGAAGAAGGCTGGTTGTGAGGTTGAGACTCTGGGTTCCAGAGTCAAGAGTTGAATAAAGTTGTGGTCGGTTGCCCAGCGGTGACACAATGATGTTGACTGCTTGTGGGGTCAGATGTTAGCTTGCAGTTGCAGCTCAGCCCTGGCTGATTTGCGGCTGTGATAACTGGTGTTAGGCAGACATGATTCATCCTGCAGAAAATCAGACTTATAGCCGTTTATCCTGAACGGTGTTCCAGCCTGGCTTCAGGTAAAATCCAGGAATATTAAAGACGGTAAATATCACAGGCCAACTGTGTGAAGCTGAGACAGAGTTGTAGCGAATGTTCTGAATGTAAAAGCGTCTTTGCCTTCAGGCATGTCCTTGATGACCCAAGTGGGCGGAGTTCTGAAGACGATCGCCAAGGACTTCAACATCGCCGCTTTGGTGAGGATCACAGCCATGTGGGCACCAGCTCGGCGCTGTGGTGCTCTGAGATGTGAAGTGCAAACTAAACTTTACACGTAACAGAATCAGTTCTGTTTGAACACAGATTATAGTTTTTCACTTGATAATTCTGTTTGAATCCAAGTCTGGGATTGGGCATTAACGATGAGTCTGGCTTCAGGTTACCAACCACGTGACGAGGGGCGTCGGTGGGGAGGTGCAGCCAGGCCTGGGGATGTCGTGGAGTCATGTTCCCAGAACCAGGATCCTGCTGGAGCGGGTCGAAGGGGCCGCGCCTGCAGGCTGCACCGGTCTGCGCTCTGCAACGCTGATCAAGTCCTCCAGACAGGTACTGAGATCCATCCTGACGCCTGAGATCTGCTGCAGAGCCTCAGTAAGCCCTGGCTTTAGCTTGGAGCCGGCGTGGCTAACCTGATTCAGTTCTTGTTTGTAAACCTCAGACTGATGGTGTAACTGAGGAGATGTTGGACAGGTGTATTTACACCCTGGCTTACCCCCCGTTTCCACTGGATGCGCTGTGTCTCCGTCCGTCCGTCCGTCCTGATTAGATTCCATTCAAGTCAATGCGTCAGTTTCCACAGGCCGCGGCTCCGTCCACGGAGGGCTCCCGTCGCCCTCTGGAAAAACACGCATCGCTTCTATTTTGGACGGAGCAAGCTGCAACAATCTAGCACAAGGCATCACGTCCGGCAAAGGAAGTCGGGTGCGAAGAACAAAATAAAACATCCAGGAATTTGTCCAAATAAAAGTTCCCATATTTAGAGTGATCGGCTTCAACTGTGTGAAAGGGGCCCGGACCCATGACGTTAAACGGTTACAGGTCTTACGGGGGTCGTGTCAATGTCATCTGAGACAATGGACGAAGAAAGACTCATAGAAGTGCAAAACCACAGCATTATACATGATTTTTCACATCCTTTTTATCAGGACAATGTTAAAAAAGACTTGGCGTGGAAAGAAATATCCCAAACACCTGGAGTGGATGGTCAGGAAGTGACATCTTGTATCGCGCGGTCGTTTTCGGCATCCTGTTGAAAAAGGTCGCTCTTAATACGGGACCTTTTATTTTGACAGTTTTAGTTTTGATGTTTTATTTTCTCGTCGCACCCGACTTCCCGTCCCGCACGCGGTGGATTGTGCGAGATTGTTGCGGCGTGCTCCGTCCGTCCAGACCTGGTGGAAACCCGGGGTTCTGCTAGCTGGGAGCAGACCTCGGTGACGTTCAGCATCACCATTGGAAGGTTTTAGCGTTCTGATCGCTAACCCAATGCTGTCTTCTTCTGCTGTAGCCGTGCAACATCAGGGTGGAGTTTGATCTGCAGTGGTGGAGTCGCTCCAATCGAGGATCAGCAGGGGAGCAAAACCCAGAGGAGATGGACTCTGCCTGATCACAGGTACACAAACCTTCCTCAGCCCTGCGGTGTAGGAAGGCAGTTAGCTGGCAGAGCTGGACGATAATACCCTTGAGCAACAGGTGTTAGCACCCTCAAACTTTACAGTCGTGACAGATGGTGGAAGAATTATGGAGCTGAGGTTCCTCACGGAAGATCTGATGTTGTAGGACCGAAACGCTCTGGAGAAGGAGCGATAATAATTCAATGCTTCTTTGAATTTGGTAAAATGCAGCTGCTTTAATGGCGTTTTTACATTCCAGGTAAAAAAACTTGCCGTCTGCAGCACAATAGTTTGATCAGAGCTGCAGGGAAGACAGGACTAGTACAGATCAACTGCTGCATGTTTAATGGAAAGTCAAGTTCAGTGTTTGAATCTGGTGTCCGGTCAGCAGGGAGGAACGATGCGCCTCTTCCGGATGCATTCCCAGATCCACCTGGGCGTCACCCTCTGAGCCCCGCTGCCCTCCTCAGGCTCGGCCATCGTGTGCGTGGCCGCCGCAGCGTCATATTCTGGCACCAGCTCGCCGTTGTACGCCACAAAGTAGCGCTTCAGCTTGTCAAAGTCCCGAACCGACAGTGGCAGGAGGAGCTTCACCCCGCTGAAGATGTCCAGCAGCGTCTGAGGTCAGCAGACAAAAACAGTCACACTTCAGCTCCCGTGGGTGCTGCTGGGGGAGGGGGAGGGGAGGGAGCCAGAGCGGCCGCTCACCTGGTCTTTCTTTGGCTCCGCCTTCTTCGCCTCACTCGTTTTCCCATTACTGTGGACATTTTCACTCTTCTTCACCTGTGTTCAAACACAACACCAGTCACTACCAGGTCACATGACTGCAGGGGGGGGTCATGTGACCATGTTTGTACCTTCTTGGCACTCGGCGCCTCAGGGCCGGGAGTGCGAGGCTGAGATTTCGCCGCCTTTGGTTTTGAAGGACCTTCACTGCCTGTAATCAAAGCGCGTTATTGCCCGTAATGTCACACTATTGTCAGTTTCTACGTGCACATTTGGTCTGAAACAATCTAAAATGTTAAAAATCTCGTCTGTGATATTTCATTTACTTTTCCTCTTGGGTGCGGCGCCTCCTCGGGACGAGGCGGGCGGCGAGTTTCCTCCGCTCTCTCCCGATGAGGTTTTGTCGTTGTCAGACGGTCCGGTCGTCACCTTGAAGTCACAGTTCTCTTTGGAGATACGGAAGAGTTCCTGTCAGAGAAACAACCGTCAGCATCTTAGCAACCCGAAGTCAGGATTCACAGCGTTACCTTGAGCTGGTGCAGGTTGGTGGCGCTCTTCCAGTCCTTGTCGTCACGGATACGGGTCATCCGGGGGAAACGGATGGATATCCCATCAGCCGTGTGCATCTCAGATTTGGAGAACTCGGCTCCGGTGATCTCCCAGACTGGCGCCTCCTGCAGCAAACCCACAAATGAATCCATAAAACATCTTCATTGATGACTGATCCCGAAAGCTTTGTTTCGCTATGAAGTTTGATTTTTCAGCCATGAAAAGTCAAAAAGGCTCATTTCAAACAAATGTGGCGGCTGAGGAAAAGTCCCCGCTCTCATTACATGAAAGCATTAAAGCAGAGCTGCAGGGAAATCAGGCAGGACGCAAAGCTCACCTCAGGATTACGGATAATGAAATCCGGGTAATAATTCTTGACAATTTTCAGCCAGTTTGGGATTTTGCTGGGGTCCTGCGCACGGGAAAAAGCAAATATTGAGGATTTTATTAGAGTGCACGTGTGCGTGTGTTCTGCCGCCCGTTCTTCTCTGACCTTGCTGATCTTGACCACATCCAGCTCCTTCTGAAGTCGAGCCAACATGGCGTCATCGTAGCCGCCGGAACACTTGGTGACGGTGCACCATTTCTTCGAGTCGGGGTCATAACAACCCATCAGAAAACTGGACATGATGCCCCCTGGTGGACACAGGAAGGAACAACATGGTTGGGAACTCTCTTGACGTGAGGACACAAAAAAACCTGGCTGGTGGTGACAAACCGTTGGAGCCTTTTCCGTAAAAGGCGCCGAGCACCACCAGGTCCGCCGTGTCCGCCATTGCACCCTCATTTAAGTAGTCCTTCTTGACCTTCAGCCAGTGTCGTTTTCCTGGTTCGTACGTGCCCTGAGACGCAGAAGAAGCTGCTCATCACACGTGAACATACAGGAGAAGCACACAAGAACCCAGGTGTACCTTCACATCCTTCAGCACCAGACCTTCCAGTCCTTCCCTGATGACCCGAGTGATCATGTCAGCCAGGTCAGCTGCCCTCTGAAGCGCAAATCACAAGTTAGCACGTGTCCTTCACCCAGCTCGGAGCGAGAACCGCAGTGCTGCCTGGACGTACCGTCACGTGCTTCATCTCTGAGAACAGGATCCTGTTGGGAACTTCAACCATGTTGTCGTGCAGGAACTTCCTGCGTTCGCACAGAGGCCTGAGGAAGCAACCAACAAATCCCTTTAAACATACGCAGTCTGGATGGATGGATGGATGGATGGTTTACTGGAAGAGCTGTTGCTCTGAGCACGTTTACCTCTCCATGAGGCTCATGCCGTTGAAGTAAATGCAGTCGAAAACAAAAAGACACACTTTGGCGTCCTGGAAGGCCGCTTTCTGGAGGGACAGGAAGTGAGAGCGGTCAGAAATGAATGAAGAGGAAAACTGGGTGGTGACTTTGGAAGCGACGAGCAACCTTGTGTATGCCCAGAGTTCCAAAGGGCAGAGGTTTACTGGTCTGTGTGTCGATCAGCAGGACTTCAGCATCCAGGATCATACTGTGTCCTCCGGGGAACGCCTGCGGGATGTAGTCCTTAAAGTGCGCCACCTGAAACGCCACATACAGGCCTTAGATACCGAAAATAAACAAAACTGGTTTAAAAACCACATAGTGCCCCTTGTGATGCTTAAAAAAACATCACATTGATGATTTTCCATCACTTTCTTTGCATCTGCACCATCGGACATTTTAATAAGACACTATAAATCACTAGAGGAGAGAGCCGCTTCGTCATGGCAACGCTGGACAATCCGAACGGCTGGTTTTAACCTGTCAAGCAGAGGTTTAATATCCGCCGTCTGACAGGACATGTGCGTTGATTATCTGATTTATATTTGCACTATTGGAAATCCAAGTCAGAGAGATGATGCAGTTTAATACTGAGACAAACAGGTGATCAGTGTCTGAGGAGGAAGAAGAGGAGGAGGAGGAAGAGGAGGACGAGGCCACAGAAGGCACAACCAGCTCCGTCTAGGTTTTACTGTTAGAGGTGACAACAGCGCCCTCTGCTGGGCTGGAGCAGCACTGACCCAGCACCCATGACCCATTATACTCAGATGTGCGTGTGTATGTGTGTGTGTGTGTGTACACTGACTTTGTGTGGCAGCACTGGCTTCAGGCTGCGGCTGAAGTAACTGAAGTTTTCTCCGCTCTTGTGGACCTGCACTCGTTCCCCATCGTATTTGATCTCCGAGTACATCCCATTGGGGCACTTCTTCATAGCGTATTCGACAGATTTACAAGCTTCAGCCTGAAAGAGTCCAGGAATCGAGGACAAGAAAAATTGGAGAGATACAAAAAGCTCTTAGAATTTTTTGTCTTTTTTATGTTTTAAAAATTTTGAATGAAAGTAAAGTCAACTTTAACAATTTGACTTACCTAGAATGCCCTGAACTCGGATATGTGATAAAAGAGTGGGGGTGTGTGTGTGGGGGTGTGTGTGTGGGGGTGTGTGTGTGGGGGGGGGGGGGGGTAGCAACGCTACTAACCAACATTGGCTGGACGGGCGTCATGAGCGTAGCCTCCACAGTGAGGAGTTTCCTGGGTCCTGATCCATTTGAGGCCTCCTCCTGGTTCCTCAGCACCCGGTCGATCACGTCGCCCAGATTTCGTGAAGCCTTGAAGGCATCGTAAGCGTTGGGATCCACAGCATCCAACCTGGGAAAAAAAAAACATTTAAAAAGGTAGAAAGATGGAGGGATTGAGGGCAGGTTAAGTTCCTAAACAGGAACATACTTACACATGTTTGGCTCCGGCGTTCATCTTCAGGTCATGTTTGACCAGTCGGATTATGCATTTGAGGTCGTTCGAGGTGCATCTACCATGAAAAGACACAGCAGATTATTTTTGTTACTAGACATTCTCCAAGGAAGTAGAGCCTGGTGGAAGGATGATCTCACTTTTTGGCGATGGACTCCAGCTCAGACTGCTGCTCGTCTTCCTTGGTCAGCTGAGCCAGGCGGATCAGGGAGGAGTCCACCTCCTGGATGGTCAGAAGGCTTTTGGCGGCCGGGGGGAAGGACTTACTTATCTCGAAGAACACCCTGACGGTCTCTGACACGTCGCCCTGAAGAAACCCAAAGAAGAAAAGTGGGATTTTACCCCACTCCCAAACAAGGAAGATCTAGATCCTGAAATTTCAAGAGATGAGGGTGTTCCGACCTGCTCGAGGTCGCGCACCATCTCCTCCTGGTTACATCTGAAAATGCGGCTGAAGAGCTTCACGATCTGCTTGTCATTCAGGTTGTAAACACTTTTGATGACCCCGGGCAGGAGCAGCTTTATCGTCAGGTAAAGATCTCCGTGGAACTTATCTAGGATGAAGGAACCGTTCAGTAGGCCACAGTTACTAAAACAAAACGCGCGCTGATAACCCACCCACCTCCGCCGGTGCCCTTCCGCAGGAACTTCTCAATAATCTGCGTTTTAGCGTTGTAGCTGTTGTTCTCGGCCACCGTGGCGCAGAGTTTGCGGAACTCTCTGAAGAGGCAGTCTTTGTGCTGGGGGTCAGAGAACTGGCTGGACAGGCTGCTGCCCTGGAGCCTGGCAGGAGAGGACGAGGTGACGGGGCTGGGGCTGGAGCTGGAGCTGGAGGTGCCCGCCTTCGCAGCTGAGAGGTGGAGCAACAACAACCAAACAGTGACGAGCTCAGCCCGAACTTCAAATAAATCCACATTTGCTCTCTTCAAAGCGTAAACGTGTTGCTGCTATTTACCGGTGAAGCCTGAGAACTTGCGCGGTGCGTTAACAGGAGGGTCAGCAGGAGGAGCCATCAGATGGCCGCTGGTGTTCAGCTTGGCCTGGACTTTCTTCTTTGGACTGGCGTTTACTTTCGCCATCAGGTCTGCGAGACGAAAGAAAGAGTTTGAGCGCAGGAATGATGCCGGTGCTACAGCGCGTCCTGTGTGAAAGCACCACACCTGAAACATCTACACACTCCCTCATCACCTGAAATATGCTTTTTAATGAGGTCCTTATCCTCATCCTGGAGCTCCTCCCAGCCCTCCAGCTCGGTCAGGTCTTCGATCTTCTTTGTGGTGGCTCTGGCTCTTTCTAGCTTCTCAAAAATGCATTTGACATGGTACCACTCTTTCATCTCCCCTGCAGACTCACTGAAAGGGTTCGGCACGATCTTTCCTATGCGCACTATGCCCTTCACGATTTTATCCTTGCACTTCTTGCATCCTGCAGTGCCACGCTTGGCGTATTCCACGAGGAACCTCTGCTCCGCCATATCTGCCTGGCTGGAGTAATACTGACTGGGGGGAATGTTCTGGAGGAGCCTGGGTTCACCGAAAACCGTCAAGAAATTATAAATTTGTGAGAGATAATTTAATGGACGAGCAGTGAAAAAGCCTTTCCAGATTTGTTGACGCCTGACATGTGTTTCAAAAGACTGTAGACATACACTGATGGATTTATACGCCACAAAAATAAGACGTCTCTGCATCCAGTTGGGAAAATTTGCATCTGGAAAGAGATATTGGATAAAATAGTTAGAAGACGGTTTTGTTCAACACAGAGATTACTGTAAATGATCCAATATCACAGGAACCACAAGCATGAAGACTTTTCCTTAAAAAAAATTCTTACGTGAAAGGTGTGATCTCACGTATCACGTACTTTGCATGTTATAAACGCTTTATATACTGTTGAACACAAAGGAATTGACTGAATGACAGAGACAAAATAAACCAATCTTTCTGGTAGCTTGCGCTTAGTCATAATTTTTAAATCATGTTTAAACTGAGTATTTGTTTAAATAACTCTTATAACATTAATATAAATTGTAACTATGAAAAAAATACATTGTAAACTTATTTCAGCCCTCATCACATTGTGATTGAAATGTAGACAATACCAGCCCACTTTAAATGCGTTTCATTAACAAAACAAGCGTCCTCTAGAAGTATTTGAAGAGAAATCTCTTTAACTTCAAAACCTGTATGGTAGGTGTTTTTCGGGTTATTCTATATATTTTAAAAGGCATACAAGCTACACAATAGCTAAGCTAACTGGCTAGTTGCACCGATTTAGCCACACACCGTGTTAACAGTACAAAGCTAGCAATCCTTAGTATAGAACAATCTGCATGCACTGACTATATAAGTGTGTAAGTATTATTATTAAGTATGTGACCCCGGTAAATATTTATTCACCGTACCCGTCAGAAACAGCAACTCGTAGCAGAATTTTCTTTACTCTTTGCTTTCATTGCTAATAGCATAGCCACACTGTCCATTCACGCACTAGCGTAGTGTTGTAGTAGAGGAAAAAAACATCCGGTGCGTTTTTTCAGAATAACGCCTTGTTTGCGTTATTGTATTTAGGTTTTTAATTTGAACATGAAGTTTGTAATGTGCAATTCGTAGACCAGATAGGTCCGATGAGGCTTTGTTTTATTGAAATCAAAAAAAGTTGTAACAAACCGTTGTCTCCGTGGCTAAATGTATTGTTTGCTTCTCTCATTTTGAAGTAATTGATCCCGGAAGTCCGAATCTCTCAACATATCCAACTTCACTGACTTCCGGGTCAAATATTCAAGATTTTACAAAAGCACATATTCCAATCCAAATAATACAAAACACAGGTAGGTATTTAATGTGATCTGATTCAAAAATTAAAAAAAAACGTCTCTATTTCAATTTTCAATCTCTTACTGCATTAAAAAAAAAAAAAAAAAAAAAAACAGCTAATGCGATATGGATCTAAACAAGCCTTTCAGACGTTCATAAACACTTTGCTCTCGTGGATTACGTAAATGACGTACATGTGATCTCTTCCAATAGGCGCACGCAGAAGGACGCTGCTACGCATCTGTAACGCAGTCAGCGTAAAGCGGAGGAGGCGTTGGACCCAGATGCATTATTGATGTTATTCCAGTGTGCGTCTCCCGAAAATCTCCTTTTCATAGCTGTGGAAAACAGCCGTTTCAAGAATGGGAATCCTGTCTGGGGTATCTCACGCTGAAATCTCACCTGTCTCCACAAACAAACGACTTTTCAGCGGTGTTTTCGGGCGGAACTAGTTTCGGCAAATCAGCAGCGACTGAGCTAGCTCGGCAGCTAGCTGCTGCGTTGTTGGGCTCGCAAGGAACCTCCCAGCAAACATCTGTCTCATGCACTGGGAGAAAAATGGTGAGGACTGTTGGTTCCGTTGCTTTTAATAATGCGGGACAGCCATTTCTGATGTGCTGTTGCCAGTATTTGCCCTGTTGTCACATGTTGGAATAGTCGTCTGGGCCAGGTAGCCGTTAGCATGACGCGCCGCAAGGTCGAGAGCTCCTGCCGACAGGCTGCGTTAGCCCCGACCCAGCCGAGCCCGGCCTAAAATGACAAACTTGCTGCAGTACCAACGTTTGAAAACCGGTGTATCGCAAGGTGCTCGACAACATGGCTGTCAGCTTTGATGCAGGCTGGCGGAGGGAGCTAGTTTATCTCAGCGCCACCGTAGAACATCAACAACCTGGTCTAAAATATCAGAAAGTGTGGACACGTTTAAAGCTCAAAAATGATAATGTTGGAGTTAAAACGTCGGCACCATTGGGGGGGAGTCGGAGTAGAAGTATTTCGGGAACAGCAACAACTTTAACCCTTTTTTTAAAATTATTATTTTATTTTTTTGCAGGTGTACGTGTTAAATCCTATAGAGAACCTGAGGGGCTACATCAACAATCGTCCACCACTGGTCATTTTCATGATCAGTGTCAGCGCCGTGGCCATCGCCTTCCTAACAATTGGTTACTTTTTCAAGATTAAAGAGATCAAGTCTCCAGAGTTGACAGAGGTGAGTGGCGCTCATCACCACTCCACTCATTCTGTGGTCTGGTCACAGCAGGCAAACAAGTCTCAGCATCGGGAACGTCCACCTGGCTGGAACTGGTGATGGTCACCGAGCTTCAGATGCTTTTATTGTGTTTTAATTGCTTTCATTTTAAAATGTGAAGACTTTAACAAGTTTATCTTTAGACCCCACTCACCGAGGTGTGATGATTGGATTGGTGAATCACTCAGCTATCTTTTTCCAGGACTGGAACACTTTTCTGCTGCGCTTCAACGAGCTCGACTTCTGCGTGTCTGAGAACGAAACAATAAAACACGGTTGGAATGAGTCGACCACGCCTGAGAACATGGGTGTGACCAGTGTCCAGAGCCGCTCCAGTACTCAGGTTCCTCTCCTACTGGATGATTCTGGCCCCATCAACATTTCGGTCCCTATTACCCTCACTTTGGACCCCCAGCGGCCGTTTGGAGGGTACTCACGTAATATCACACACCTGTACGCCACCGTGCTGGGACAGCAGGTCAGCCTTTCTGGTAGGTTTTCTTGTTCAAGTTGATTTTTGTTTGTTTGTTTTAAGAATGTCCGGAAAAAGAATGTCTGACCTCAAATATCAGCTGTTGTTTAAATCTTATTAAGACAAACAGCAGACCGGACTGGTGAGAGACCAGAGACTGGTTAGGTGAGACTGGTTCAGTCAGTCTCACCTAAACAAATGAGCGTAAGCTAAAGAGCATCTGGTGTTAGCGCTATGAGCCAGTCTGACATAAGAACCGTCTTTATATCAGAGCCTGTAGGGCTGGATGGAACGCCGTACGTGCACGCTGACGCAGGGCGCTTCTGCTCCAACGCTGTACGGGTCGGCCTGCTCAAGGCCAAAGAGGTCAGCTGGGGTTTTTAAGTTATGTGAGAAGGAGTGTAAGCAGATCTCCACCCTGTGTGTGTGTGTGTGTGTGTGTGTGTGTGTGTGTGTGTGTGTGTGTGTGTGTGTGTGTGTGTGTGTGTGTGTGTGTGTGTTTTATCAGGTGTGGTGAAGTCCTATCTGACAACCAGTTTTTGTGCCAAGTGCTGCACCAACAATAACCTGTGATGAGGTGCCAACAGGAAATGAGCTGAATAAATAGATAGAATCAGCTGAATTTTTATAGAACTGAAGTGTGTCACACTGCTAACACTCTGCATATGCATGAATGACATTTTTGCCATAAACCTTCAGACTTCTTATCTGCGTTATCATGCGTGCGCGTATCGCCGGCTTTGTTTTACTGATGTAGCTGCAGAACTTTATTCCCCTTCAGCCAGGGAGTTTATCCTCTAAATGCTTTTTATCCCTCCCCCTCCTGTGTGTGACTTTACACAGACAGTGTTTGCATTGTGTAACCTTTCCCTCTCAGTAGTCGTACAGCTCTCAGTCTTAAAGGCTCCCGCAGTAAAGTGACACGTAAATACCTCCAGCTCTGCAGCCTGGACGTCGTCTCCGCTGGCAGCACAGACCGAAATAACGTGCTTGTCTTAGCCTGACGGAATTCAGAATGCCAGGAAGCAAATGTCAAAGCTCCTCAGCTAAGCTAAGCTAAAACCACTTTGATAAACCAGACAGGAACCTCTGCTGTGTGGACGGTGGCTTCTGCCCCAGCGTATCTGATCATTCTCATCAAGGATTATCGCCTCTCGGTAAAGGCAGAAACATGTAAATCCATCCCAGATGTTTATCTGTGATTTAAGCCTTTTGTCCTTGAAGGCCTCAGAGTCATCCATTTTGTTGGTGCTGTGATTGCTGAGAGTCTCCCAATCAATATGTCATTCATAATTAATTGATTCTACATTTCAGGCTTTGTAAACGTATCCTGACATCAAAACCAAACACTGATATGTTTACTGTGTGTGTTATAAACCACACTCAGTGTTTGCCTCATCATGTGTTTCAGTTATTAAGCTCATATTGCTGATTTTGATTCTTTATTGATCACATCTGTGCTGTGGATAATTATGGCGAACGCTGCTTGATTACGTTTGTTTTTGCAGGTCGAGAAGCCCACGAGGAAATAAACATCACGTTCACGCTGCCTTTATCCTGGAGCTCGGACGACTGCGTGCTGCACGGGCACTGTGAGCAGGTGGTGTTCAGCACGTGCATGACCATCACGGCGGCCAGCAACATCTTCCCAGTCACAGTGTGAGTGGGAACCGTTCCCAGACTCACCATTTTGTGTATGACACAATCAAATATTCCTGCATTCCTCCAGTGATGTGCAGCTGAGAGTGTTTCCCGTTCATTTGGGAATTCTATCCACTCATAAGGCTGCATTTAATGTCATGTTTGTGTTGTTTTTTTTTCTTTACTGATTTTGCGCGAAATGTTGGTCATTGTGTCCATTACTGCCCTCTCATGGTTTCCAGTGGTACTGCAGTGGTCTTCTTTAAATGGTTTCAAGAAACAACAAACACAGAGAAAATACATCCAGTACAGAGAAGAACAATCTCAGCATGCATGGGACCTATTCTGCTTCTTTCTAAAGTATTAAATAGTGATATTAACAACAGCCGAGCTCATTTGTAGTTAATGTTGTAGAGATATTCATTATTCAGGCCTCAGTTTGAGGCGTCTGACAGGCCTCAGTGTTGATAAATGATGTGAGATGAGTCAAGAGTGTTTGTTTCTGGTTTGCAGGCAGCCCCCCCACTGCATCCCTGAGACCTACACCAACGCCACATCCTGGTACAAGTTGTTCACCACCGTCCGGGACTCGGACACCAAGTACAGTCAGGATTACAACCCCTTCTGGTGTTACAAAGGCGCCATCGGCAAAGTCTACCACGCCCTCAACCCCAAACTCACCGTCATCGTCCCGGACGTGAGTCACCAGACGTAACTGTCCCGAGTGTTTATACATTACCCTTTATAGCCTAGGTCAGAGGTCAGATGTTGAATGAGGAGCTCCAGCTTTACTCAGATGTCACCTTTGGCCTGAATCTGCTGCTCTCACACCTGCAGGACGACCGCTCCCTCATCAACCTGCACCTGATGCACACCAGCTACTTCCTCTTCGTCATGGTCATTACTATGTTCTGCTATGCAGTCATCAAAGGGCGTCCAGGCAAAGTGCGGCAGAGCAACCCTGAATTCTGCCCCGAGAAGGTACGTCCCTCCCCAAGCAGGCGGCTGCAGCTGCACACACCCACAGGCGCCCTGAACCGCTCCTCTGTTGCAGGCGGTGTTATCGGAGGACCGATGACTCCCAGCTGGAGCTGACGGAGGATGTAAACCTTTCCTGTTGCCTTGTGGAGACACAAAAAGGGACACGCGAGCTCTGTGAACGCATCACTGCAATGTTGGGTTTCTCCAACCAAAGATAAATAAGTGCCTGTACCTGCTCGTGTAAATATCTGTGGGAACTCTCTTTTCTTTGTGTAAATGATTCTCTTGTTTTTGCTTGAGCGAGCGCCACGCCGTGCCACGTCAGAACATGCAGTATGTAAAGATAATGAAGGAGAAAAGCATCGTGGGCTTCAGGTTGGTTTCAACCCCGCTGCCTTCAGGCTTCAGTCAGGAGCTCTTTCTTTTTTTCTGCCTCTTTTTGTTTCTTAGGATGGGAAAAAGCGCATCTTAAAGACAGACTAGACTTAGCTGGATTAGCTCTTTTGTCCAAATCAGATGGAGACGGAGTTTGGAATGATTTCTAAGAGGTGTCGATCCTCATGTTCAGATTAAAAAGAGGCTGAACTTCCAGATCTGGTCACCAGAATGGGGGAAAAAATGGAAAAATTAAACCTTTCTGACTAAATAAATCAATAATAACTCAGATGCTCGCAGTGGTAGAGTCAGATTCGGGAGTTTCTGGGTTTCTGGATTCATTTGTTGTTCTCTGCTTTCCTTCACTCTCGCTTCTTTCCTCCACTTTTGTCTTTTTGACACTTTAAAGTGCGCCGGGTCTGCCGTGAGGACCGAAGAGTAGCAAACTAAAGGAACATGTTTTTGTTTTTGTCCTGAGACCAGTCTGATTCTGGGTTATCGCCCCCTTTTAAGTTGGCCGCTGCAGAAATTAAATCTACTTACTAGATATCAAGAATCATTTATTTATATCTATAAAACGTATGATCCAACTATTATCAGCTGTGCTAAAGTGACTTTGTCCGAAGGCGTGTGATGAAGTCTGGGGAAGGGTGGGCTAAAGTCTCCAGCGTCCTTTTCATCCCTCCGTCTTGGTTCACTGGCGTGTGGTTCTGGAACTCTGACCTGCAGCTTTAAGGGTGATTTTCATGCTTTTCCCTACTTTGACAATCATCTCATCTAACCGCTATCAAGTCGTAATAGATTTACAATAACAAGGATAATATCTGTGTAATTATTGTCGACAGTCCTGTTGGAACGGAGTCAGCTGCTCGGTTTCAAAATCCAAACTTTTGAAAGAAAAACCGGAGATTTAAAAGTCTGTCAGCCTTTCCTGGAATGTTTGACTGACCTGTTTTTGTTTTGTTTTTTTAAGAGGATTTATTCATTGTTCACATTTAGAGGGAGAAGAAAATCATTCTGATAACAAAAATGCACCAAAATCATCCAAATGTAAATAAATCAGATTTATCAGAAGAGGACATTTTGTGTGAATGTTACAGAAGAGACGAAATGTCTGTCCAATAAAAAAAACCATATCCAGAAATGATTTTATCTAAATACAAACGTCCCTCCTCTCCCTCTCCCTGCCTTTATCTAAGTTCTCTAAAGTGATTCATATGTTGAATGCTTCGTTTGTGTTTAGGTGTAAGATAAATCAGAATTCCATCTACATTTCCTGTTTTTCCTTTTAATCCTCGTCTGTTTTTGTGTTGATGACCGAGCGGCAGGATCGTCCTCCCTCCTGAGGACAAGTCTTCCTGGTTCTGGTGTCCCGGCTGGTCACAGATCCTCTTTGCACCAGGTTTGGCAGCTCTTTTTTTTTTCTTCTTCTTTTTCTTCTTTTTTTGGAAACACTGTGGAGGCCAAACCATCAGTCAGAACAGCCTTAACTTTTCACATCCTTCATTAACATCTCACATACTGGGTTTACTGGGAGTGTGCGCAGGAGGAAATGTCTGGAACCAGCAGGTTCTGTGGAAATGAACAGTTGCTTCACCTGGTTGACCTTTTTATGAGTTTTACACCGACTCTGCCTTCTGCACCACGGAGCTGCATCCTCATCCTCATCCTCATCCTCACCGTATCTCTGTACATACATGCTGAGGTAGATCTATAGGAAGCTTTGATGTACAGGTCATCCAGGAGCCCCGCCCCTCCCCAGAAAGTGCTGTGAATGGAGTTTGAATAAAGTCTGAAAACTGCCGGACTGTGTTTGCCTTGCAGGCAGGCTAACGGGCCGTTGGTGTCAACACTGATGGAAGTGTCACCTCTAAACTTCTAAACAGTGCGCGTTAATGCTGAAAATCAGTGACAGCAGGTCTGGAACAGTGAGATCAGTGAAGGCGCGGCGGCTGAAGAACGGATTGGATTTATTGTTGATGTTCTACGTACTTTCTGATAAGCTTCGGGTTAAATTCCTGAGGCCGAAACCGATAAAAACATCAAAGCTGTTTTTAAGCAACGGTAAGCGATGACGCACAACACCGCCCCCAGGTGGTTATATCAGGTCTTACACATTTATGCGCCTTTAAACTTAAGTATTAAGAAACGTTAGGACACAAATTACTACGTTAATGATTTTTAAAATGTTGTAATGTGGTTATAAAATTGAAATGTAGGAAGGATATAATTATGTTCAAGTCGTGTTACGGAAGTTTATTGGCACCTTAGACACTCTGCCCTGTGAGACCGTAATAACTAAATATAAGTAAATATTCTTTATTATTTTCAGGCAAAAATGGAACCAACATCTCAAAGGCGAGCAGATTTAGGTGAACTAAACCCGTCAACGAAACGGCTACGTTGTGTTTTGCTCAGACGGAACCACATTCTGCTGCTAATGTTAGCATTAGCAAACGTCACCTGCGTGTGTTTCAACTAAATTAGTAATAAAAAAATAAAAGAAAATCAGAAAAAATTCTGAAGCTCAAATTTGCCAGGTAAGTGATTCTTTTTTTTAAATTTATTTTTTAATCTTTGGTAGATATTTTTTCCAGTGCTGTTTTCTCTTTACGGTGTGAAGCTGTACAGGTGTTTAAATCATTTTAGTGCCTCAGCAGCAGTTAGCTGTGCTGACCTTAATTCTCAACTTTAATTATAATGTTAAATTCATGTAGTACGGGTTATTTAACGTTAAATTCAAGTAGTTCAGGTTATTTCCTTGTGCGGGCGAACAGAACACGACTGTTCCAATCAGCAGTGATGGCGTCGATGAGGATCTCAGTCAGGTTTTGAGTTTCTATAAAATGTTTTTATTGCTTATAGTTGATAACTTTTGGTTCTAAAATGGCTAATCTAACATGTTACCTGATATGATGACCTAATTTGCACTTGATTGTGAAATTATGAAGCCATTTTACGTGTTGTAAGTCTGAAACGTGGTTTGACCGCTAGAGGGCAGCATTGGGACATTCAGACATTTGAGGAATTCAAGGCTCATCTTTACTGCAGGTCAACAGTGTTTGAGGGCTATTTTAAAAGGTTTTCATTTTTTCAGAGCAAGTGAAAACCTGCTGTAATTTTCATCTTTGTGCCTCTTGATGCTGCAATAAAACCAGCTGCTGCCATAAAACATTAGAAGGATGAAATTTCAGTCCAGCAGTGATGTTTGGTTTCCAGCAGAAGCGTCATCTTTTTAAACTAACACGATGGAGAATGATTTTATTACATGTTATTATTTTTTAGTGTGATGCCAAAATTTACAGTTATTCATAGTTATTGCTAATTAATTTCTGACTTGTCCTATAATTCCAGTGTGGAAACTGTTGGCGGGGTCACTGGAGTTCATCCCACCATGTTTTAATGGCAACATTGTTGAAGTGCAGCTACGAAATGTTGCAAAATCCAGGATCCTTTTATTTACTGTGAGATTCTGCTCCTTACGTCAAGACAAGTGCAAACCTGAGACGTGTTTCTAGGGTTGATGGTAGAAAACAACACACAGATAGTGTAATGGGGGGGTGTGTGTGTGTGCACAGGATGTTGACACGTGAGGGAGAATTTCAGTGCTCCTGGTGCTTTCCAGTTGTTTGTTACATCTGCCAAGGAGGCGTTGTTCCTGTCCAGTTTGAGTTAGTCATTTTGTTTAAAATATCACACTGACACTCCACTGAGGATGTTTTAGTGAAGCTGTGACACACAGAGGAGATGTTCAGCCTTGCCAAAGGCTCTTTATTTTTCACGTTTTCAGCCGACTCAAGTGAAAGACATTTCAATTTTCACCACAAAACAATGATTCATTATCGTTCAGGTTACGGAAGCACCACCGGTGCCATCGCTCGCAGGTCCGGAGCGCTCTGCAGGAACGTCCCTCCCACCGACAGATGGATGGGTTAATATCATAATTAAGCACCTCAGCCGACGGTTCCTGTTTACCAGCCGGTTGCTAGGCAGTGACATCAGCCAATCCTTCCCCTCCTTTCTCTCTAATCCCTTCCCTCTGCCTCGCACTCCCTCACACAAACACACTGCTCTCTCTCTCTCTCTCTCCCTCTGTATCCTCTCTCTTTCTCTCTCCCTCTCTGATCAACAGCGCAGACGTGGGCAGCGAGCGGGGGAAGAGGAAGAGGAGCAGGAGGGTCGACTGTCAGACAGCGTGGTCTGGGTCTGAGGAGACGCAGCAGGCTCCACACCTGTGGTGACCCCCATCAGAGCCCGCCTTGGACAACACCCACCACCTCCGCCAGCAGAGCAGGTCAGGGGGTGGCTCTGTTTGGTCCTTTTTTTGCTTTCTTTTCTCACTTGTTTTGGTTTTGGGGAGTGGGCTCCGGGTTGGACCGCATGCATGACACAACGCAAAGGCGAGAAACCCACTATCAGCATCCAGGAGCACATGGCCATTGACGTGTGCCCTGGCCCCATCCAGCCCATCAAGCAGATCTCAGACTACTTCCCCCGTTACCCGCGGGGACTCCCGCCTGCCTTGCCCCATCCGGCAGGCCGCACCGGGTCCCTGTGCTCTGCCCTCTCCTCGTCTTCTGCTGCTTCTGAAAGTGACCGCCCAAATGAGGATAAACCGGAGCGGGCTTGTGCCGGAGCCGCCGCCGCCGCCGCCCCATCATCACAGTCCAGCAGGAGGGACGAGGAGCCTGATGTGGAAGGATACGACTCGGACGACTCCAGTGAGTTCCCCTCCTCCTCATCCTTTCTGCCTCTTATTGCTGCATCTCCGTGTCTTTATGTTTTTCTGCCAGCGGTTGCCAGGCATCCTCCAGCCGTCAGGTTTTATCTCTCACCTTTTCTCCGCTCCGCTGTCTCCCCCACCTCACCCTTCCTGTGCCTCTGAGTCCATCTCCCCTATCTTCAGCCGCCTGTGGACGTGCACGTTGCGTGCTGCAGCGAACTCTTCCCATCTCAGCCACCAGGCAGCCAACTGTTGCTGCTCGACACAGCTCCCCTCCTCCTCCTCCTCCTCCTCCTCCTCCTGTTCTCCTCCTCTATTTGAGAAGATTATATGTTTCGTTTTATTGGAGCAGATTATTCTGCGTATGTGTGTGTGTGTG
>BJFM01002535.1:93732-107203 GCA_016586285.1 Arothron firmamentum
GTGTGTGTGTGTGTGTGTGTGTGTGCGTGTGTGTGTGTTTGTGCAGCTTTATTTTCATGTCTGCAGGGTCCTTGGTCTCACCGGGCGGAAAAATGATTCATGCCTCTTGTTGAAGCTTCAAATGAGTCTCGGTTAAGCAGGCTAAGGTGCAGATCGTCTCCTGGTCGGAGGTTTCAGCGAGGCTGAGCCTAGCAGCTGTTTTTGTGTCTTCAAATATGTGTCGTTCCTCCTGAATGCTGATTTTTATTCCATCAGTTTGATAGTTCTGGAGGACCTACAGCGTTTCCGTCTGAACTGAAAACCTTCAGAAAATGATTTTTAAACGCGAAACCTTCATGTTTAAGAGTTGACGGTGCAGCTACTCATTGTAGCATCTTTACTGAAGCCAAAATCACAGTCTGAAGGTGTAGTGGAGGATGAACGATCACAAACATCAACTCCTCCAACGGCCATGTCGGTGCATCATTCACCCTCTGTCAGGTGTAAATCTGTTAGTCTCCAGGTGTTCTTTTTTCCCAATTGTAGTGTTTTTGACGTGTGCGGCGTTAAAAGCAAATTATGAGCATATTCGTATCTCACCAAACAGAATTGATGATGATGAGAGGCTGGGTCTGAGTTATCACAGGAAAACCACGTCCTACCAGAAAGCCAAAATATCTTCAAAGCTGGTGCGTGTAGTTCATCCGTGCTGGTTGTTCTGGAGAGTTTAAAATCCTCCCAGTTGCCTCTGGTGAACCAGTGCACAACTGGTGGTCAGCCAATAAATAATAATAATAATGACGTGCAGGAAAACAGCTTCTCACACACGTTCACGCTGAGGCGACGTGACAGCCCCTGCAGGGATGTAACGGTACGCTGTGATGAAAACTAGTCCCTGCATCGTTTTGTCGTTTATCAGCCGAGTACAGGAGGAGTCTGGGTGTCAGGGCTCCTCAGAACAAGCCCCCGCTTCTGCAGCTGCTGTCAGCCGCTCTTAGGTACAATCTGAGGGTTAATGTGAGAGAGGAGTGCAGCTCCGGTGGAGTTAATCCCTGCAGAGCAGCATGTAAGGAGCGGAGCTGGGGCTTTAGGCCGTCCCTAATCCAGACTGGTGGACGGGGGGGGTGGGGGGGGGTGGGCAGCAGCAGATGTTGCTCTTTGACCTTGGTCAGGCAGCCGGGATTTCATTCTGCATGGAAGGAAGTGCTCAGTCGTGGACCAAAAAGCCTTCTATTGCAGATGGATGTTCTTTAGAACGCTGTAACATCCACGCACGACCACGCCAGCGGCGTGTGCACGTTACACAGGCGTGACGGTGATGTGCAGTGGCCTGATTGGGGTTTGTGTTGGCAGCAGTTTGGTTTTTACACAACATTCCTCAGCATCTCTGCAGCATATGAAAGGAGCAGGACCTCCAGGATGATGCCTCTGTGATGCCTCTGCTGGTCGGGGAGGGAACGGGTCATCCAGAACCTTCTTCAAACCACTCATTTAATTGGGATCACTTTATTTCTAGCCTTTCCTGTCTGCTGCCTTGCTGCAGGGTGAAGTAGGCAGACTTGAACTCAAACTTTGCATATGTTTGTTGCAGGCGTACCACAGTGTTTGAGGCGGCTCCAGCAGAGAAACTGGCCGTGCAGCAGGATGTAATCAGCAGGATAAGAGCAGCCTTTTGTATCTGAGTGCAGCCATTCAGAACCACCACTGTGGGTCCTGGAGGGTGAAAATGCCGAGGGCTCAGACCCATATCTGGAACAGATGAATATATTATTACTGCTAAAAGCGGGGAGGAATAAAATGCCACTTTAACTGACGTGAGGGGACCAGATAGTTAGGCGGTGCTGACGGCCGGGTTGACCGGTTGAGGACAAACCGGGCTCATCAGCACCGCTCAGGGTTCAGCCGAGCCGATGCCTCAAATAGCCTTTCTGGCTCGGGCCAAAGGCAGAGCTAATTTCTCTGCCATTTTCTTGGTTGCCAGGGCGATGGGTGATGAGTTTCACTGCAGCTAATGTAGAATCGTCAGGCAGAAAACACGGAGCTGGCCTCCATAAACTCAGCAGCTTCCTGAAAAGTTGATTTCACTCCTGTTGTAGTGCTTCAAGCAGCACAAAAATGATGGATAGCGCTGGAAAAAGACGCTGAGGGCAGCTAGTTTTGTGTCGGGTAGCTGCGCGCTGCCACATTCACCATTTTCTCATCAGCCAAAAGAGGAAAAACTTGGGACAGGATGTGTGGACAGGATGTGCATTAAATGTGCTATTAATTCATGTTTCTAACCTAAATATGAGCCGTTAGGACAGCTGTTAGTCAGCATTTAAAGCCTCTGGTGTCCAGCTAATGGCTGAACTCTTCTGGCTGTAGCTTTGAGTCTCACCCTGTCTGTTCAGGTGGGATTACT
The DNA here is from genome assembly GCA_016586285.1 of Arothron firmamentum. Taxonomy (NCBI): domain Eukaryota; kingdom Metazoa; phylum Chordata; class Actinopteri; order Tetraodontiformes; family Tetraodontidae; genus Arothron; species Arothron firmamentum. The sequence goes on from BJFM01002535.1 coordinate 96,113, forward strand.
CTGCTGCTCCTCCCCGATCGTCTGAGCTGGATCTTTTTTTTACAGCCAGGTAAATCTCACAGGTAAATCTCTTATGGTCGTGAGCTTTGGGAAATGATTGAAAGGACAAGATGTCAAACAGAAGCGGCTGACATGAGTTTCCTCCGTAGGGGGGCTGTTGTCAGCCTTAGAGGAGCTCAAAGCAGAGCTGCTCCTCCAGGAGGAGACCCCGGGGCAGACCCAGGACAGGTTGCAGAGATTATACGTCCCGGCTGGCCTGGGGATTCCCCTGGAGGAGCCAGAGGCAGTGACTGCAGGAGTTTAACCTGCCCAGACCCAGTCTGACACGATTGATCATTTATCTTTGCGTTTGATTTGCATTTCAGAATTAGATGATGTCAAAGTGCAGCAGATTGAAAGGAAAACGTGAAAATAAAACCTGTGAGTGCAGCTAAGAAGATTTAGCCGGTTCCTCCAAACTATTAAAGCCACCTCAAGTGTTGTTGGTCCTAATTAAAGCCTCCATCCTTGTGAAAATCACTCGTGTCAGTAAAACAACACTAAGCTTCTTCATATGGCCTCTAAAATCCAACGCTGCAGATTCAATTCTTCCAAATAATGGTGCTAAATTGAAATGTGCCTTTTCCTAATGAACATATGAGCTGCAGCTCAGCCTAGAAAACCCTGCTGTCAGAACCCAGACGGGAGCGTAACAACTTGCACTTTCTCCCAGAACCCACCCAGAGGCTTCCATTCAGAACCCCTTAATGTTTTAGTGGGTTTATATCCTCCACAAATGTCCAGTTTTATTTATCCAGGCTTAATCTGGAGCCGAGTCAACTCCGGTTGTACCTGCACACCTTTTCTTTGAGGAAAATTAGCATGATGTGCTAAATCTGAGCTATGAAAAAGAACCCTTTTCATTTATTGTGAATGGTAATATTTAAACAGCCGTGTGGGTTGTTCATTATCCAATTTTTCCCATCTTTTGTCTAATTACAGGATGGAAGCTCATTGTGTGCTGTTGTTAACGTTGCGCTCACGTCTAATTTAATAACACATCCTGCTGCATTTGCATGCTGAATTACAATTTTCATCACTGAACCTATAAAAACACTTTCCTGCATAGAAGCTTTGGAATAATTAGAATGAATTTCAGTGCTTAATTTTATTTTTGTGTACCGACCTTTTGTTTCAGAAGCGGTACCATGAACCATCGGCCCGTAACGAACCGCCGCCTGGTTAGAAAAGGCGCCAGACAGGCAGCCCGTTCACCCTGTTGCTGTTAGAGAAATGGAACTCTGTTGTTTGTGAGTCTGCAGAGCTGCTGCTGCCCCAGTTTGGGTCTTGACGGGCCTGCGGGACTTGATCCAGTATGTGCGTGCTTTCTCTGGGGGCAGAGACTGGAGCAGTGTTCTCCCTCGTGTCTCAAACCACAGGGGGGGCGTCATGGAAGGAACCTGCAGGCTAATTAGCATGAGAGCAGCGTCTTTCTGCTTCACTGTGACTTTAATCTTGATTTTAATTGAGACAGAAAAGTTCATCGCCCGCCGAGCGTCCAGCTGCCCTGTGAGGGGCCCAGCGTGCCGGTTGGGGGTTCTAATCAGGGCCGGTTGGCCATCCAGGTTTCTGGATGGAGGTTATAGAAGCGCACGTGTTGGCAGAAATGGCTGCTGTGATCCACAGGACAGCGGACCCTGAGTCCTGCATGCTGACAGGACTGGTTGGGGGGGTCGATCCGTGCACGCCGCGTGTCCAATCCAAAGGAAATGATTTATGCTTTAAGAGTTAATGCAGATTCTATTCTATCTTTAACTGCACCTTCAAATGAAAGTGAAAAATTGAATTCAGTATCCTCAGAATGGAGTGTGAGTGGAAAACCTGAAGGGCTGCTTTTCCCGTGGGTATTATTTGCGAAAGATGAAACTGGAGCCTTCTGCTGAGCCAACTCCCACAAAGAATGCCGTGATATGTTAATCTTCCCTCACAATATCTGCTGGACAAATCCCCCCAGATCCCACATTAATGAACATATTGGATCACGGTTGGGAAAATAGAATTAAACCTGTATGAATGCAATCTGGATTGGGTCAGGACCCAGCCAAATCTGAGCGTGCAAATCTTTTTAGTGTCCTCAAACGTAAATCTTTAGTCGGCTTTTAAAAGGCTGGTGGTGCGTTTGGGACCATCTGTTGCTGCTCCCACACAGGACAGCGGCAGAGCTCTTCAGGCGTGGAGCATCCCTCCTGCGCAGGAGCGAGCCCCGCGTCTCGGCCTCCTCTGAGTAGCCTGTTGCTAGCGCAGCAACCATTCCACCTTCAGGGTCATCGTGACTCCTGGTGCTTCTCTCAACACCACTCATCAGGTGCAGTTCTCGCTCCGCCAGATAGAAACTGCCTCCACCCTCCCGCCGCCCCACTAAGCACGTTATGTAATGGTAGCGTCAGCTGTTACGCCGTGTGCGTTGTCGTCAGGAGGGAGAACTTCAGCTTGGTTCGCCAGGGTTTCATTACTGCTGCCGCTAACAGGTATTAAGCACTCAAACTCCGCCTGTTTGCATCCGTTTTACACCAAGAGAAGAGCTTCAGCCCCCTGACGGAGGAGGGCGGCTCTGTTTGCAGATATTAAATCCTCCTGATCGCGGCTGCTCTGCCCACAGCCGCTGATGGATCCAAACTTAACTACCTGGGCTGCAGCTGCAGAGAGTGGCCACGCAGCCGGGCGCTCTTCATTCTTCCACTTTTTTCCCCATCCTCAGCTCTTCTATTATCTTCTTTCCGACTAACTGAGCCGACAGGAGGACATATGGAAAGCCCAGTTCGCCTCCCCTTTATTGCTGTCTGAAATCCTGGTAACAGAAACCTTTTAATTTGCGCGCAGTCATTCGCATAATGCGATCCGTTTTATTGCAGGGCTCATCACTGACACCATGCTGAACTTGTCCTCTTCAAAGATTTTACATCCCTTCTAAGCTGGGTGGACAGCAGACCCTGACCTTCTTCTTTTGGGCTCCTGGAATCTTCCAGGTTCTGTGTTTCAGCGTGTAGACCAGCTGAGCGGCACCTGAACGCAGCACGCGATTTGGTCCCGCCAGATGGACTCCAGAACTCTGCAGCCTAAAGATTAAGTGTGTGTGTGTGTGTGTGTGTGTGTGTGTGTGTGTGTGTGTGTGTGTGTGTGTGTGCGTGTGTGTGTGTAATCTCTGCACTCAGAGCTCAATTTCCACATGAGTCACGCTTATCTTGGAGGTATTATGATGCTTTTTCATCGTTAATAGGATGAAGAATTAAAGATGGGAGAGCCATTAAAATCAACAAGTATTAACCTTTAGCATGAAGCAGAGGAGGAGGGACGCATGAGAGTACGCAGCGTTCTGAAAAACAGCCTTATCAGCACTAACCTGACGCTCTGAGGCCGTGAACACACCAGAGCCCATTAAGGCAGACGTCCAGAACCTTTAGGGTGATGAATGAAGGCTGATGGTGCGTTCTGAAGACATGTTCTTCTGCTGTTTTGATCTGACGTCGCTGCTGCTGACCAACAAGTCTTTTGTTTTAGTGAATATTTGAACTGCCAGGCAGCAAAGACCGCCGCGTTCTACACGTTGTGTGTGTTTTTGTGGCCCCGGCTGAGGATTTTCTCTGACCGCCGTTGTTCCTGCGTTCAGAAAGCTGGCTTCCTTCAGCACTTCCTGTCTCTAACGAGCACCTTGATGAGTCCTGAAGGAGCGCGGCCCGTGTTGACACAGCGAATCAGCGTGCGGAGGTAAAGCGGCGCCTTTCCTCCCCGATCAGATGAAGTGAGATTAAACTTTGGTCCAGGGCGCGTGGCAGGGCCTGCTGCCATGCTGCTTCCAGTCATCTGCTGCTTTCTGCGCGTCATCAGGACCCTCTTCCTGTAGTAAAGCACATTATGGAAAATGGCCGTCTGATAGTCTGTTTCAAAGACTCCATTTGCAGCTTTGCTGCAGAGCTTTGTTGTGAAACATCATTTTGCCATCCGTCACCAAGGTCAACCCACCTCCCCTCCCTCTCCGCCTCTGCTCTAAGATGGCAGCTCTTTGAAAAGCTCCGTTTTTACAGATCTGGGATCTGTCGTGTCCTGACGACTGTAACGAGTCGGTCTCACCTTGGAAAGCTGCCCTTTGACCCCTTCAGTGGTGCTTCGATGATGCTTCTGGCTCATTTTAATCCATAATGGAGACACTATAATGATTCCTGGTGTGAAGGCATACGTTCCTCACGCCGCCCCTCTTCACCTCCACTCTAGGAATTGAAGAAAGTGCACGTAAAAGATTCACATGTGGTATTGATTCAAGTTAAAGCCTCTCATAGGCTGCGTGACATTTAAAATCAAAGAAAATCAGTCAGCAACTGTGTGCCACAGCTCCCGTTTTAACAAGACTTATGGTAGATTGATTGCCTAGAATTTTTTTTTCCTTTGATCAATATTCAGCGTTTGCTTTTATGTTCTCGTTCAACAGGTTTTTGTCCAGAAACCTTATTTGTTAAAGCTGGTGTTGCGTGTGCATGTTCCAGAGGAGCTGGATTTAAACATTTGGATAAAAAGGAAATAGAAGTTGGTCGTCAACATAATAGTTGTGTTTTGGTGTCCAAGCCCTCCTGGTGCTGATAGCCTGCAATTGTTGGCTCAGTACGGCGCCCAGTAATCAGAAACATGCTATTTTCTTGTATTTTTTTTGGTTCTGTTTGTAAAAATGTAGGTGATTTAGGGTCAGCGGGGCTGTTTACTGAGAGGGAACAATAAGCACAATTCAGACGCAAAGACGCGTCTTCCTGCAGGGGGTGCTATAATCACCACAGAAAAGCTACTTTAAGAAAGAATGAGCTCATTTGTAATCGTCAGTAACAACTAGTGAGGCCATATTCCAAGTGAGTAGCCTTTCACATGCAAAAATGCTGCTGTGAATGGGTAATAACAACCAAACGTTCTGATGTTGTGATCTGTGGTAAGCGTGTGCGTAGGCAGGAGAACCAGCGCCATCCTCGAGCATCGCGGCAGCGCCTTCAATCAGGAAAACGAGCAGAGCGAGGGAGCTCTCCTCTGTTCAACTGGTCGTGCTCGGATGAACGCTGTGATGGAGAAAACCTCTTACAGCAGTTGTGTGTCCGCCAGCGCCTCAGAATTTCTCACTTTTATCGTGGTTCCAGAGTTTATTTGGCGGTTTTTATCAGTGGAGCCGCTCAGTTTTCTGTCATTACTGGCTCCAGTTTAAGATCAATATGTCTGTGTTGGTGGGGAGCATCTCCATGCTCCGTCTGTCCACCGTTGGCAAGCACTGACATTTCAAGTGCTGCTTCTTTCTCTGTGACATTTCATTTTTCTTTTCCTTCTTCTTGTGCTTGTTAGCGTTGAGGAGGACAAATGGAAGATTTGAGGACATCTAGTGACGCTGGTCTAGACCGACGTCAGGGTGTGTTTTGAATTTCATTTTTGCTTCTGAAGTATCTTTGATATATTTTCTGGTACATCAGTGGAAGTTTATATCGTACTAAGTTATTACCAATGACCAGCCTCAGCTTTAGCTTAAATTGGGTGTAATTAGCAAAGAAGTGGTTCATGCACAAGCGAGTGAGCTGTCTGAGCCAGCGTTTGTGCCTTTCACGCCACTAAAACCACCTTTTTGCCATCATGCTTTGGCTGCTGAAGGTCTGCCTCGTCCCTGACAGCGTTTATCTCTAGCAGGATTGATCATTTTTAACTTCCTGGATGCTCATTTTCCATGTGAACAGTCAGAGTTTCTGCTTCCAGCCAGATTATTCTCACTCTCTGGGAGATGAATTGCACAATTAATTGGAATTGAAATGCTGAACATCCTAATGAGCCCTACACTTTTGTTCCCTGTCCTCATTTTCCCAAAGCTTTTTTTAACATTTATCCCAAACGGTCAATTCGGATTAATCCTGGGGCGATGTCTAATTGGTTCACACTCCAAATTAATTATATTAGCATCTATTACTCAGCCATGTTTTCTTTCTTTTACACTGACCGTTTGCAGTCTGGCTGCATCGCCTGAACACAAAAAGAACCTCTCCTGGCTTCAGCTGGAAAAACAGGAGTGATCCTGTGACTGGTGTCCCTCTGCTTCTCACCCCCACCGACAAGATGATCATTTCAGGATAATAACAGGAAACGAGAGGTTAATTTCAGGTTCCTCCCTGCTGTCTGTCTGAGCAGCGTTCTGGTGGAGTTGGGTTTGCTGGCGGTGCTGGAAACCTGGTGCAGGCCTGCAGAAACAGCCAGCAGACGTGTTGCTGTGGCTGGTGTCAGCTCAGCATCATTTAATCCGCCCGTCGCTGCCTTAAACCCAGGTGTTTTTGTCTCCAAACGTCCTTCTTTGACAGCCGGTGGAACTCGTACAGGGTGACGTTCACGCTCAGGTTGACCAGGGCTGGAGCCCTTCATCCACTGATGGAAGAAGAGAGGAAAGGAAGAGTTTTTTGTCTTTTCTGTGGGCTACTTGAAGGACCAGAGAGTCGTCAGACATCTGAGGAGATCTCAGAGGAGAGCAGCTGCCTCTTCACTTCAAGAGGAGCCATTTTGGCCCGTTTGGGCCACATCTTCTGGGCATCTGGGAGGAGACCCCGAGGCAGATCCAGGACGCACCAGATAGCTCCCGTTTAGCCCTGGAATGTCCTGGGGTCCTCCAGGAGGAGCCGGTCTGGGCCTGCCAGAACTTGTTGACCAGTATTAGCAGAAGAGCAGAGTCAGCATGAACTCAATACCCTGAATCTGTTGATATTAACAGCATTCAAACAGCAAATAATTACAATTTGTTTTTAGCCCTATTCTCCGTTTTTATTGGCATATGTTGGTGTGACCTGTTCATGCAGCACAGCAGAAGAACAACAGGTCCAACCACCTCAAACTAAAGATCTCCTGTTGGAGCGTGTCTCTCTCTCCGTCTGGTGCAGTCGTTCAGTCGGGCTTTTGGATTGCTTGTGTAAATAATGCATTATGTAAATCCAGCCCAGCGTCTTTCTGCCGCCTGGGTGGAGAAGCAACAGTTGAAATGTGACGGTGCTGGTTCTGTTTAGTATCCCTGGGGCTAATTTAGGAAACATTGGCTCCTTCTTGCGGTTGGTATGGCAACCACTTTTCAATTTTAAGGTAAATTCTGCTTGTCCTTATAGAATATGGTTACGTGTGTGTGTGCATGTGTGTGTGTGTGTGTGTGTTGTTGCACCAACCAGTGCTGGTTGTGTTGCTTCAACCCACAGTCTGCAGCCTAATTTTGCCGGGTTCAAACTGCACTTTGAATCGAGGGAATTTTCTCTGATTTGTCGCCTGAATCACAAACATCTGGATGGTTTTTTTTTCCCCGAGCGCAGACCCGGAGGCGGTCAGCTGCTCCAGACGTGCCAGATGGCGCCGTGCCTCGTGCACCTCCTCTGTGGACCAACACGTGAACGAGGGGCCGAGTCATAGGCAAGCAAATGAATGAGAATTAAAAGCCAAAGCCACGTTTAATTTCGTTTCCTTCCCGCCATGGGGCCTTTGGCTGCGGTTGACGTCTGGCGTGATGGTTTTCGGACTGTGTCCGATCAACAAACATCAGCCGCCTCCAACATTTCACCTCGATTTCACAATTATGACACCGACACGTCCGAGACCTGCATTTTCTAAGTATTAATTGGATAAATAAGCCTAAATCCATCTGGCTCTGGTAGGTGAGGTGGAAACGTGTTGCTGAGGAGATCAACGTGATGCTGTATAATGTAAATAAATGAGATCCCGTTGCTACCGCAGCCTGGTGCTGGACACGTGGGTGGTGGTGGTGACGAATGGACATCTGTCCAGCTTTCAAGTGTTTTCATTCTGGTCGTCTTGACAGCACTGGTGATGCCGCAGAAGCATTTTGATGCCCTAAACGGTGTCATTTCTCCAGTTCTAAACACCGCCGGGGTAAATTCTTTAGGTCCAGCCTCCGTCATTGTTTGTTTTACATTAATGGAGGCATGAAAACAGAAAGAGGAGTGGTTATTTTAGAGCTGAAAGCTTAACTGTGGCGTTTCTCACACGCGTCATCTCTTCTATCCAGGTGGAGCCTCCAGGCTCAACTTCTTTTTGCAGATTTGCTGCTTTTGTTGATCATCAGACAGAAAATTCCAGCCTTCATCTTTGGCTCTGAAGAGGCTCTAAACACAGAGTTCTGCTGCAGAGCAGCGCAGCATATGGTCGTATTATTTAGCTTGTTTAGATTAGATAAAGATCTGTCCTCCGCTGGGCCCAAATGGAAGCATTTCCCAGTTTAAAACCTGTTTGTGGTGATGGGATGTGGCTGCACATCCATGCATTTCTGCAGTTTTCAAACCCAAAGGCTCCATTACCGTAAGAGCTCTCCTTAAATGCCGTGATTAAGACTTGAAGAGGATTTTATTCTCGTCTCTGCCGAGCAGATGAAAGCGGCGTCGGTGCAAACGGGGTGTGTGATGGGGGCAACAGCAGCAGCAGCAGCAGCATTTCTCTGGGATTTGCTGGAAAGTCTGAACATGGAAACTTTGAACAGAGTTCCCCTTTGAGACTGCAGAAGCTTTGAAGAATCCTAATCAGCGTCAGTGGAACGGCTGGGTCAGGGGCTAATCGATGATCAGAGGGGGCCTCTAATGCTTTAATCTGTCCAGGTTTCAGCTCCAAATCTGAGCACTTTAGAACATCTTCCACTACAGAGATGTGGCTTTAGGTAGCAGGAGCTTGATCTGAATGTGATTAGCTTCTTCATCCACACAGAGAGACCTGACAGTCGTCAGCGACGTTTCTCCTCTAGTGTTTATAACTGCAGCGTTAGCAGCAGACCGATGGAAGAACTCCTCCTGGGAGGAGGAGCGTTGCTTGTGTGAAGCCAGGCTGATCCTTCAGGCTGCATCTATTCACCTGAACAAGCTGCTGGATCCAGGATCCGGTGCTCCAGGAACATGGAACACGTCTGTGTTTTCTGTTACCCTGTGAGCCAAACTAAGTTAAACGCTTCACTCTTCCTCCATCCTCCTCTTTATTCTTCCAGCTCTCCTCTCTGAGCTTACCTGTGTTTGGCAGACCGCTGAGGGACGGACGGTGGACACCTTTGCTGATGGGAAAGGATGCGACGATGCCTAAATCCCGGGATAAAAGAGGGCGAATTCCCTAAAACAGCCGAGGCTCCGACCAGCTGCCTTTGATGTTTGCAGAACTGTGACAGGATCGCTTTCTGGTGTGAGGGAAGATTCACAGATCTGTCACACTAAGAGTTAAATCCGTGAAAAAGCACATTTGAAGGAGATGAGATGAGATAGATGATGAGAAGCAGGTCAGAAACTGATGGAGATGTTGCCTCCGAACCACCTCCTTCCTTTCTTCCCGTTCAGCATCCGCCCTGATGGGAACGTCACACCTGTTCAGGTCATTTGTTTCACGTCAAGGGGAAAACAGGAGACACTGCCGCGCGTTAGTGCTGACGGCTTGACTTTCACGCTGAGGAGTAGACGTGTTATAGAGCGACAACGCAATCAGGACTTAGAGGAGGGAAGCGTTTCAAAACGAGAGCACGCTGAAAGAAAAGAGCAGCGCAAGCAGCAGCTTTGGTTTTCACGCTTTCCTCACAACAAGCCTGCACCGATGCTAGCAGGAGCGTTAGCAACATGCAGGGAGGGGTTATTTTAAATGTTTTTAAAGTTCATTAGCAGCGCACTTTTAATAGCCTCCTCCTCGTCATCCTCACATCAAACCCAGGCTGGTGAAGGATAACTGAAATCCAGCTGGGAGCAGGCGGCTGTGATGGAAGCATTTTCACACTCACGTCCTTTATTCAGTCTGTTTCTGCTAAATCTCCACTCAAACACTGTCAGCATGGCCTTTCACACTAAAGTTTTCTGTCATCTTATCAGCTTGTTTTATAGACAGCCGGCAGAGCAACGATTTAGAAACCTGCAGACAGGAGCAACACAGAGAAGCTAGCGTGAGTTCATTTAAATATATATCAAAAGCAGGAATGACAGTCATTATGCTTAGAATCATATGCCCATTTTAAACCGCCTACACAACAAAAATAGGTCCAGAAAAATGAGAATAATACCCTGTCACAAGCCTGCCATCAACAGTGAGATCCTGGCGGCTTCTAATGTGCCATAAAGTCTCTTAATGTTCCGTCATTGCAGCTTAAAGAAAAACTCAGCTTGTTTTTTCCGGCCGAAGCTGCAGGAATTCTGTCAGGGCTTTATGCTCCAGAGCTTCTCCCACAGTGCTGCTACCCAGCAATAAATCTGCCTCAGCTAACCAGGCAGAGACAGCTCCAGCGCTCTGATCATCTCCGTCCCCTCAGACACCAGCCAAAGACGGCTGAAGCTGTGGCATCAGTCGGCCCACGGCCGCAGGTTTCACGGAGAGTCCCCGTAATTGTCCCCGCTGCCGATCGTTATCTTCTATCAGCTCCACTTTTCTTCAGTTTAATATTAAAACACACTGATGCATCACCTTGACGCGGCGTAGGAAATGAAAAATTGCTTTTAATATCTTAAGACCTGTTATTCTCTTATCAGTCGCCGTGGCCAAACGAGAGCGTGTCCCTCCGCCGCTGTTAAAACACATTTGTCTTCGTGTATCAGATGAAGCACCAAGGTCACGCCGGGACAACGCGCCCGCCAGCACGCGTCCCGCCGCCTCCTCCGGAGTGGGCCGGCGCAGCGCCACCACACGCTTTTGTATTCAGCCCAGGAATGTGAGCATGATCGCTCAAGTCGTGTTTGACAGCAGCTTATTGATCTGCAGGCGCGTTTATTCCAGCTCTGGCAGATGGGGGAGGCCCGGACCAAATCCTGCCGGGTTCGCCCGCCTCTCTGGACCCCGGCGAGGCCTGATGGACGTGGCCGTCGCTGCTTTAGGGTGCAGTACGCCTCTATTCATTCATACATCTGCTGCCTTATGAGGTGATCTTGTGTGAATTCTGCTGCTGCTGCCTGGATCAGCGCGGCCACATTTTTTGTCATTTTTATATTTTATTATCAGCATAATGAGCTTTAATAACACACATTCTGTCCTGTCTTGAACACCTTAATGAAAAGAGCCATTTAATGACCCTTTGAACATCAGAAATAGTCGGCGTGTTGCTGTGGATGG
>BJFM01002536.1:0-36812 GCA_016586285.1 Arothron firmamentum
GGGGCGGCTGGATATGACTAGAGCAACAGCTTGAAATGTGGCCTTCATCAGATGTAGATCACATCCAGAACACTTCAAATGGAAACACTGTTGAGTGTAATGTTCAGTGTATCCATAGTTGATTGATGAATCAGTCACAATTTGCACTTTTTGCATTAATGTAGGTGGGGAAAAGCAAACGGGCAGTGCTTAAGATGGGCAATGTTGTGGACACCACAGTGGCACCACTGTTACTGGGAAAACAACAGCAAGATAGACAAACACTGGATACCAGACCAAACCATGCCAAGAGCATGACAGCTAACAGTTCTGTGGGCTTGCCCAACTTTAGGAGGAGCTACAGGACCTCCAGGTTCGAGTGGAGCAACTCCAGGCTGAGAATGACCGCCTCCGACGGGAACGTGATGCGGCCCAAGTTCAAGAAGACTATTTGTGAACTCTGCTGCACCAGAGCGTGTGGCGTATCTTCCACGTGAGAGACGATGCCCTGATTTTAGGGGCCACCATGGGATTGGTATCGATGAGTGGATTGAAGAAGTTCAAGTCAGTTTAAGGGCTAGACAATTGGGACTCAGTGACCAAGCATGTTTCATATATGATCATTTCGAGGGCGAGGCACGAGATGAAATAAAATATAGGCCCCGAGACGAACGAGAAGATCCGGAACGTATTTTTATGATCTTGAAAGAACTCTATGGGTGCCCGAAGTCTTATGTTTCTCTTCAGCAAGACTTTTTCTCTCGAAAACAGTTGGATGGTGAGTCACTCCAAGAATTTTCTCATGCACTGTACTGTTTAATGGAGAAGGTTGTTGCAAGCTCTCTTACAGAAATTGTTCATCCTTATTTTTTGCTATGTGACCAGTTTGTTGAGCATGTGAATAATTCTGACCTTCGTAGAGAACTGAAGAGACTCGTTCGTAACGACCCGGAGCTTACCTTACTTAACCTTAGGGCAGAAGCCATTCGGTGGAAACGAGAAGGGGAGTCAGTTAGTAGCAGTCACACCACTATGCCTACTTTTTGTGCTACGTAGACTTCTCGTGTGCAGCCCCAGTTTCATGCTAGTGTCACTTCTTCCCAGCTGGCTACTTTAATTGCTGCAGTACATAAGCAGCAAGAACAACTGGATCAGATTACCCAGACATTAGCAGTCTTGCAGAGACCTTCAGTTTCCCAGCCTAACCGCCCAAAGAGTGTCATCTGTCGACGATGTCAGCGTCCGGGCCATTACGCCAGAGAATGTGAGAATGAGAATGAGCGTGTCTGTGTCCACCACTCTACATTTTTTAAGTCCCTCCTGGGTAGCAGCATCCCCCAGCTCCCCACGGATGGAAAACTAGCTCCCCCTAATGTGCAGAGCCAGACATTAGGTGGGGAAATTCAAGGCTCAGAAAGTGGTGTGGCTGAGGCAGTCCGGGAGCGCCTTATTGCCCTCTATCCCTTGGTCATCATTAGACTGGCAAGTGTGAGGGTGAAAAGTATTCTTGACACTGGGTCAATGGTGTCCACCATCTCAGAGAGTTTCTTTAAGCAGAATTTTCAGAAAACTTTAAAATCCTGTCACTGGTTGGAGCTTAGAGCAGCTAATGGGCTGGAAATCCCATATCTAGGTTATTTGGAGCCGGATGTTGAGCTTTTTGGTTGCACAATCCCCAGGAGGGCTGTGCTGGTAGTTACTTACTGGATGTGATCTACATCTTATGAAGGCCACATTTCTGGATGTGATCTACATCTGATGAAGGCCACATTTCAAGCTGTTGCTGTAGTCATATCCAGCTGCCCCAAGAGATGGCACTTACTGATTGAAAAAAGTACTTGGTACAAAGTCTTGTTTAAATAACAACCATCTTGTTGTCTCGTAAACAACCCAGGCCTTTACATAACTTACAGTAGAAGTAGACACCAGTAGATGTCACTGCTTCTTCATATATTGCTTTCTAACTTCCAAATATTGTATAATGGTCATGAAAACTAATTACCTCCACCAAAGAGGTAATGTGAAAGACAGCATTTATTTGTCATCTGTCTGCCTGCCTGCCCTTTCCAAAAACACGTCAAAAAGTTATTATCCGATTGGTAATAAAATTTAGGAAATGTTGATAATAAGGCAAGGAACAGATGATCTTTTCTTTCAGGCACTCTGAGGACTCCTCTGTAGTGGCGGGGTTTGGTCTTAGCTGATTGTGCCACCTGCCCCACTCATCACACCTGCAGAATTTTTACCTGGTCACTGGCCTGTATTTAGACTCCTGCCAGTTTTCGGCTGGTGTCAGTGATCCTGCCTCCTGCTTGCTTTGGGTTTGGGGTCTTTTGTGTGGATCACCTGCAACTTCTGCTCTGGGTGCTTTTGGTTTTTCCTCCTGTTTGCCTCCTGGCTCATCCGCAGACACCTTTAACTCTCCTTTGTGAATCCTGTTGGCCTTTGCTACAGTTGCATTTTGTTACCTTTTATAATACACATTCTGAACTGTGAGATCTGTCTTTGGATCCTGGTTTGTCTGGCATCACCCATAACACAAGCTAATGTGGTGTTGTTTAGCCTGTCCTCATTAAGCAGCATTCATTTGCTTCATTTAACCTGCAACAGCTATATTTAATTAGCAAAATCTCCTTATCAACAAAAAATCCAAATCTTTTGCCATCCTATCATGGCTGGTATTTAATATTGTCTATATGACACACACATCTAAATACCTGTCACACATGCATGTCTCCAAATTTGTGTTTTCTGGATATATGAATTTGACCTGCATTACAGCCAAAAGATTAAAGGCTAAGGCCTGCAAAATGAGTGAAGGTCCAGCACCACCACCGCCACCACTCACACAGGATGAAGAGTTGGCTCTCAGTCACAACAGTGGGTAACCGGTTGCTGAGGGCATCTCTGAGGGCAGCTTTCATACTTTATAACAAACTTGTTTTTTCAATTAACAATTCTTTGGTTCCACAATACAACTTGCATCTTCTTTCTCTCTAACAGAGTAATACCAGAAATGTGAGTGAGGAGGATTCATCAACCTCCACAGCATACCTTACCTCAGTAGGATGATCAGCATTGACCCTGAATATATTATAACACTAAGGGGACATGCTACGGTGAGATTTAACATCATTTTTCTTCCTGTAGCAACTTGTAATAACTATAAGGTTTTATTTAGAAACCACAATCCTCAAAGAAAGGTTGGAAATGGACCACACACGATTGCAAGTAAAAAAGATACAGCCTGAAATCCAGCTGCTGGATCACCAGTTAAAGGTGATTGATGTGTCCACTGGTATGACACAGATTGGAGACAAAAACATGGACATTGGCACTGTCTATGGCCTTGGACTCCTCGCTCTTTTAAAGTTACTGTATTTTTGTTTGACAGACGTACTCAAAAATGTATTTTAATTATACATTTTTGTTCAGTCCATCATGGTTACACATTAAGCTTTCTTAAAGTGATTTCAAACATTAGACAAGGACACATGTTTCTCAATGGAATACATTTGTAAATCATTGTAACTGATTACCACAGAAAATCACCAGAAAACCACTGGAAGAGTGCAGACCACCACCATGCATCTCATTTTCCCTCATGCTGTGACTTACATCTGTAGTATAGTACAGTATAGAGGCAGTAGTGATAGAAGTTACATAATATAGTAGATTGCTTTATGATAAAAGCCCCTTGGCCTTTGAGCTTGGCCTTTGACCTTGGAAGGTAAAAGGTCAAAGTCTTTCAGAATCTGGAACACAACTAAAATCCAATCATCTGTTCCTTGCCTTATTATCAACATTTCCTAAATTTTATTAACAATCAGATAATAACTTTTTGATGTGTTTTTGGAAAGGGCAGGCAGGCAGACAGATAAAAAATAAATGCTGTCTTTCACATTACCTCTTTGGTGGAGGTAATTAGTTTTCATGACCATTATACAATATTTGGCCGTTAGAAAGCAATATATGAAGAAGCAGTGACATCTACTGGTGTTATGTAAAGGCTTGGGTTGTTTACGGGACAAGATGGTTGTTATTTAAACAAGACTTTGTACCAAGTGCTTTTTTTTTTTTACAAAAGAACACAAGAGGTATAATAAAAGAGTCTTTGATCTTTTGGAAGATTAGTGGCTAAATTCCTCAAGAATCTAGAACATCATCAAAGTGTAATCAACTGTTTCTTGTCCCATTATCAATATCTTCTGAAAATTTTAATAAAACTCACTTTAACTGTTAGAATTATTTTAGAAACTGACACATAGATAAATGTCAGTTGTGACAAATAATCATAATAATTCACCTCAGTCACTTGTGGCACTCATATACACACACTCTTAGGGAAGGGTGAACTTATTATAGACTACACTCGGGCAGAGGAAGACCACCACCCAGGGCACCAGCAATATCACTTCAGTGCTCAGCAAATGAAAGGAAAGCAAATAAAATTAGTGAGATGCACTGAACAAAACCAGAATAAACTTAAGATGGTAGGTGTAGTCTTTTTTAGTTGTTTGGGTTTTTACCCTGTTTCTTTGCTTTCTTTGGTAGTTAAGGAGGTTTTAGAGAAACATGTATACGAAAGCTGGAACAACAGAATAATCCTCAAGACATACAACCACTACCTGTCTTAGACAGCCACAATGCACATCTTTGGAGGGGGGGGCAGTTAAACAATGAAAGTAGTTATAATAAAGTTGCAAAGGGATCAGAAAGCAAAATATATTTGTTTTTTGTTTTAAACAGAATAAATAGACAATAGACAAAAAAAATTTAAACAATATTGCAAGTCTGTTAAACAAAATGTGTTTAAAATGTAAACATGAGTACAATAAGATGACAACTTCATTGTCTATTTTTGCCTTAGTTTTTCAGGTTGCTAAATACAGTCTCATTTTAACACTCAGAGCAATATAATTCCAGAAATCACCATCTTACACATGAAATCTGGCCACAGGCTAGAGAGCTCACTTTATTGTGTGAGTGTGGAGGTCAAATTGCCTTTCTCCATCCATCCATCCATCTTCTTCTGCTTCTCCGGGGTCGGGTCACGGGGGCAGCAGCCTAAGCAGGGAAGCCCAGACTTCCCTCTCCCCAACTACTTTGTCCAGCTCTTCCGGGGGGATCCCAAGGCATTCCCAGTCCAGCCGGGAGACATAGTCTCTCAGCGTGTCCTGGGTCTTCCCGGTTCCTCCTAACGGAGGGACGTGCCCTGAACACCTCACCAAGATTAATTTCTAATTATATAATTAACTTGTTTTAATTACCAGCATTATATCAGAAATCAAAATAATTAAAGTTTGTGACTTTCTTATTGTCTACTTTCATAAAAGGATACTTCTCAGAGATTTTCTCATGTACAATTAACATCAGTTGGTCTGAGCCATTAATAATTTATTGGCTATTTATTCAGTGAAAAGGGAAATGTTTGACATATCATCTTTAAAGACTTTCCCTGAGGCAAACAGGCGAAATGCCTTTCTAAACCAGGTGTAAAAAAATGCATAAATGATAGGGTTCAGTGTAGAATTTATATAACCTACCCATACAAATGTTTCAAACAATGCAGCTGGTGTTGAGTAGCTGATGAAGGGATCAATGATGTTACAGACAAAAAACGGAGTCCAGCATAAAAGAAATGTTCCCATGATCACAGCAAGAGTTTTAGTGGCCTTTGTCTGTTTTTTATTTGAAATTCGTGTTGATGTCATGCAGCTTGTATTCTGAATGCTGAGGAATTGTCTCTTTGCCACAAAGAAAATCTTCAGGTATACACTGATCATTATTATTCCTGGAATATAAAAGGAAAGGACTGACGAGACTGTACTTGACGGACCACTCTGAAACAAAACACATCTTCCTTTACATGCAACAAAGTTGTTGTAGAAATCTTCAATTCCCAAAATATTCAACCTGAAAAAAATCATTCCAAAACCTACAACACCTGAAACACTCCAACTGAAAAAAATCATGAGCAAAACAGCATTAGCAGACATTTTTCTTCTATACAGCAGAGGATGGATCACCGCATAGTATCGGTCAATTGATATTGAAGACAGATTCAGTATGGAGGCTGTGCACAACATCACATCAGAACTCATATAGACTTTGCACAAGATGTCTCCAAAATACCAGCAAGTTTCTATCAACTGAATCATACTGGGTAACATGACAACCAACCCCAAGAGAAGGTCAGACACAGCAAGAGAGACTATTAGGTAGTTTGTTGGAGTATGAAGCTGCTTAAAATAGATGATAGAAACAGTGACCAAAAGGTTTCCACACACAGTCACAATGACCATGACTGCTAAAACCATGTAGAGGATGACACGTATGGGGAGTGGATAGATGGTCTTTACACAGGAAATGTTTCTGGACTCATAACAGAACGCCAGCTCCATCTGTTTGGAGAAGGAGGAAAATTCATCCATTCATTTTATTTTAGATTAGCTTTTGCAAATTAATTAAACAGTCTGAGGAATGCTTCCAAGATGTTGTTGTCTACAATTATTCATTCTGTTCTGTCCATGTTACCAATAGCCTGTTGTGAAATACAAGTCAGCCACTAGAAATACTAGAATGAAACACCAGCATGTAAAAAATAACAAGCCACCATACTTACCGTTTTCATCAAGCTGGAGATGACAACTATACAAACTAGACTTTTAGCTCTCTGTCCTTCTGTCCAGTGAACACACTTTAAATACTGGGCCCTCTGAGGATAAGGTGACAGGGTGTCCCTGTGGATCATGTAAAGGGGGAGAGCAATGTCCCTTCATGCTCAATTATACAGCTTTTAAATATCGATCACATCAGTGAAACCCTTTATTTTTTATTTATTTATTTATTTATTTATTTATTTATTTATTTATTTATTTATTTATTTATTCAAATAATAATAATAATAATAGGATTTTAGAAACATTCGTTTTTTGGCACAGGCAAAATGTTACCATTATTATGTTAACACACCTCCATTTGCACAACAACAGCTGCTGTGTTTATAAGGATGAGCCGCACCTCAGTGTATACAGAGCTGCTCATCACCCCCACCTCTCCATGGCCGTCTGTATGATCTACGCCTGAACACCAGCTGTCTAGAACCAGTCTTGTACACATTAAAACATTGTCCAGAACAAACTCACAGTCATCATTTGCACTAAGCGTGGTACAAACCTTACTGAAGCACCAGCCTTAAACCTTAAGGAACCACATGTGGGGGAAGCTGTGACTTTGCCATTACTGCCCCCTGGCCATGCTTTCTCAAGCTGTGGGCAGTTCTATCACTCCCCACAATTATCTCACAAAACCAATGGTGGTGATGAACAGTTGTTGGCTGACTTTCAACTTTCATACAATTTATTTTCTCCACATGGAACAGTGACTCTGATTCAGCAGGTGGGAAGGAGATACTGGAGATGCCCGTCTGTTATGAATATCTGACGCATGCATTATTGCACCAAACTTGATCTTTTGTAATCTTCTAATCTTCAAAAGGAGGTAAAAAAAAAAAATGGTACAGTGGATTTCTGGATCAGGTGGGAATAAAAATGATTGCTGAACCTGCAACAGAGAAGTAAATGGAATCAGAACAGAAGAACTCAATTACGGTAACTCACATTGTCCTGCTCCAAGAATGCAGTGTTTCTTCATGAGGTGACAAGAAAATAGTAAAGGTGTATGTACACACAGCCTTCTCAGCAATGCTTACAAAAATATATTTCAATGATTTGTGTGTACATTTTAAGTGTAAAAGTTGTTATTTGATCAATGTTAAAGAGCATATTGCAGGTTTAAACTTTTTAGAAAATGCATTATGTAATCTTGTCTAAAAATGACCATATGAAAAGTTAAGTGAGGATTTAAAATGTTTTTCAAGACACAAGGGCATGCAAGATGATTCTTGTGCCAGCCTCTTCCTGGTTAGACTGCAGGCCTTACACTTCTGACCACTGATGCTCAGGGCGTCTTTCCATGGGCTCACTTCAGGTCAGGTTGGGATAGTGATGCACAAGCAGCTACACTAGTGAGTGTATTTTTCAGTTGTTTTGGATTATATTAATTTATCATCAACACGGTAAACTGTTGCATTTGTGGAGGTAAGATTTTAACAGGGGAACAAAATAGAACTGTCTTAGTTGATTGGCTGAGCTTTGTGCAGCTGAAGAAAAGGGACTTTCTTGCAGTCATGTGTGACACTCACCTAAGATTGCGATATGGTGGCATTCCATGGCATGCCTGTGCACTGTCATGTTTGAGTAACATTTGCTACTAACTTCAACAAAATTGTGTCACTTATCACTGTTTGGGATAAGCATTGTGATAAGCATTGTGATATGTGATTGTGATACTTAAGCATTGTGATATGTAGAGTTTATTGTAGAGCAACACAGCTGTAGCATCTAGTGTGGATTAATATTATCAAGAATAAGGCAAGCTCAATTGCTTCTGTTATTGTTATGTATTAATACTCCCGTCTATATTAGATGAACACTTGTTTTTTTTTTGCCTGATAAATTATAGTAATCTGCTCAATATTGTGATGAAAGCACAGTATTAGATAAGCTGTTCTTAGCTCATGTGCATAACCCCACTGTTAAAGTTTTGTCGCGTTGTGTCTTTCTGCTGTTGTCGGCTTGTTCTCCCCCTTGTTCTCAGGTTGTGGACGGCCTTCTTTCATCTTCTTCTCCGAAATCCACACACCAGCAGCTTATTCAATGCCAATCTACTCAACCTTCTGCCAGCTTAGAAAGAGGTTCATTCATCTACTCCTCACCAGATCATTTTAACCTACATGTAAGTTTGGCTGCTTTAGACCAGCCACTTCACTTTTAGTCCCGCACATTTATTGTCATCTCCTGGATTGTTTAGTTAATGTTTTTCCCCTCTGTTTGCAGTTCATTATCTCAGCCTGCTCAGCTAAGCTGCAACCAACTCAGACATCGAACTGTTTCAAAAATCAAATCTTTAACCCGCCTCTGTGTTCCTGTGTCCTGTCACTGACTTGTTCTGCAAATGTCACTTGTGGTTCGAAGCTTTTAGGACAAAAATGACTCCAGTCTCAATAATGTATATGCAAAAGTTTATTTATTTTTAGAAAGATCTAATCCTGAAATATTTTTCTAAACATTAATTAAAGATGGCCTCTAGACTGCAATGTGCTTTTGAGAGGCTTCATTGGTAATTCTTTTTAATAACGTGAGTTTTTTTTCAATAAAATTTTGTGTTTAGTCTAATAGTTGGAACAGATGGTGCACATTTAGGCTGCCATTTCAAAAATGTGAACTAATACAAACTACTATAGGCTACATATGCTGAAATATTTGAAAGGATGAGACATACTGGTGTATCACTATGCATGCATGTTTTGATGCATTATTATTTGGTATATGTAACGTACAACAGCTCCTGTTGAAGTAATTGTGATGATAATGTAACATTAACTTGTAGTTATTATAATTAAAGTATTATTCTGTTCTGCTAACATAAGTGGCTTTCTGGCTGTGTTCACATGAATCTCAATGCAGACAAAGTTTAACTTCATTGTAGTTACACTTTTTCATGCAACACAAAAAATTCCATTTTCTGAAATTTGAAAACTGATTAAGTTTTACACATAGCAAGCTCTGGCCATAGCAATATAAAGGGAGATCTTAACTAGCAGTTGTCTATAGTTAGTTTTAGTCCCAGTATGGCCTAGTAAGTGGCACTGTCAAGCTGGCGCAGCATTTAAGAAGTTTTGAGTGCATGGTAGGGTTAGAGATGCTGGCTGCTTGGCAGGCAAAGAACTCAAAAGATCCAGCTGGACAAAAGACCCTAAAACAAAGTATTTTGGGTAGACAGAAATTAATTAAGAATCTCTCCTGAACAGCCTGCAGAAACGTGACACTGATCAGCTGAACAATCCAGTGGCTAGAGTGCTGCCTTAAATAGCTAAGATGAAGAGACTGGCAGCAGATATGCTGAGTGAGCTGCCCAACCCACACAGAAACTCCAGCCACTGTAGAGCTAAAGACTCAAATTAGAGAGTCTTGTATATATTTTTAGCCTCCTTTTGGTCATGACAGGTTGTATGATCTACTAAATGGGAGAGGAACTCCTGGAGACAACTCACTGGCACAGTTGTGTGATCCGTGGTGTGCCAGGGAAAGAGCTTTGTCTTTAGTAAAGGCTTAAACTAAATGGTGATGTGGCTCAGGAAGAACATGTCTGGTGTTTGAAGTAATGGCTCTGGTGAAAGAACTAACAGTTGCCAGCTGTCACATTCTTTTGAATAAATGCATTTGTGCCAGTTTTATGGTTTGGTCAGGATAATGGTCATCAGCACCTAAATCCACCATGTAATAGGTCAGATCAGCCAAGGGCACTGCAAGACAGAGACTGACAGAACAACCAGATAAGTCTACTCTGTTCTTACACATACCAATGCTAAAGTTATGTAGGTTGTTTGTATTGTTAACAATGATATAAATTCTTCGTGAACAGGACAGGTGTTTGGCATAAAAACTGTCATTTGATGGATGTGAAAGGTTCCACTTGAGTCAATCTTTGAAAGGACCTTGGATTAATTCCAATGTATGTATCCCTGCACCTTCTAATATGTTGTGCTTTTACCCTTCCTTCATCTTGCATTTACACTGCATTTTGTACTGTCACTTTCTGTCACTGTAACGTGAGTAAGTATTTTTTTTCACATAATTTCACTTCAGTCATTCCCAAAGTGTGGGGCCCTGGTGGGCCGTGGTGGTACTGCAAGTGGTCCATGACAGCTCATCTAAAATAAGCAAATAAATATGCTTTAAGTCCTCAATTTTGCAAATATGATTTAACAACTTTAAAACATTTATGACATGATTTTAAAAAAATTAGAAACAATACAACAAACCAACTTATTATACTGCCATCCAAACTTAATATGAATGATGTCACCTTACTTGTTGACCTCTTACATTACTATCAGAATGTAGCTTATCTCTTGTCATCAATTGGGGATAATAATTGATGAAACACTTCACCTTGTTTTGTCTCGATCAAGATGCAGCGTTGGCTCACAGGTGTGAAAAGGATACTGAACTGCTTTGAAACTAATTTCCACACATAGGCGCCTAAGACAATTCTGGATGAATGTGTACTCAGAATATACTACTCTGTCTAGGAAAGCATTGATGTTTCCCATTCTCGTTGCTATAACATTGTTAGAACATTTGTGTGAAACTGGATTTTCAACACCTATGACTAATGCTGTTAAGCCACATGTCTGTCTGAAGCTGATGTCCATTCAGCCAGACATCCACAAACTGACAGCTGCTATGCAGCAACATCAGCCCTCCACCAGGTGAGTTGTACCTGTGGTTGATTCTAGTCTTACATGTTGTTCACAGTTGTGCTTAAAGGCTTAGGAAGCTTGTTATTGTACAGGAATAAAACAATTTCATTTTGGCAGAATCACTTGTGGCAGTTACAATGTATTTCTGGGCCATGGTATTCTGGTTTGGGAATGGCGCTATTTTAAGTGTACATTTAAAAACAGGTATCAGTTCCAAGCTCAAAGACAAAATTATGGACATCGACCGAAGATGTGTTTGTTGTTACATTACTTCTTTATCTTTAAATATGGAGGTTGATATTTGGTGCTGGAGAATGAAAAGGGATTCATACCTTTGCGTCATGCCCCAGGTTGACATACATGTAAGAAGCAACGCAAAACAAACACTCATTAGAGGTGTGAAGAACATGCATACAAACATGCATCTGCCATATTTCCTGAACACTCTACTCTTTAGGAACTGGGATCTCATTATCACCATCTATTTTGGCACCTCTTCGGCCAGGGAGCTCATTATTGTCCAGACTGTGGAGAGTGGCCTTATCATAATTCTACTAGAATAAACAAATTAGTGACCTGTTGATGTTAACCACTAAATGAATGAAAACGGAAAAAATTTTGTTTTGGTATGAGTTATTGTTATGTTTACTGTATGTTTTAACCACTAAATGAAGAGAAAAAAGTTCTTATTATGAGTAAATGAATTGTCTTTCTATAGTGTAAACAACAACAGAGGAGAAAACAATGGAATTGTGTTCCAAACTGACAAGACGAGATTTTTACAAGGAAGCAAGAAACTGGAATCAAAGTTTGCTGTCATAAGCATTTGCAAACTCGTGTCCATTTTTTTTTTTAATCCCATTTAGATATCATCCATATTTGTTGTAATGGAAAAAATATATATATATAAATTATGTAATAACACAATAATCAAGAATAATTAAGATGCAACATCATCATTGATCAAATTTTTTTAATGAAGTTATTTACATCTTACAAAATGAAAGCAATTATTTCATAATTACGATTAATTTAAACAATTAACACGTTCTGTTACTGTACAAACTATAAGACAATCAGGCTTTAGAGACATGCATTGTCATTCATACATCATACAAAATGCAGATATTTGGCATGACATTTCTTTTTGAATCTGTATCTCACTCTGTGTGTATGTCTGAGCATACGTGCGTGTGTTGTGTGTGTGTGTGTGTGTGTGTGTGTGTGTGTGATGATATTCCAAAAGCAATCCATTTTAAACTAGCATTCCATATAAAAGCTTGTATATGAAAAGACTGTGGGCTGATACATGTTTTACAGACTCTACCATCTTAACACCTGAAATCCAAATACTGTGAAGTGAGTTGTCTTTGATAAAGCAACATTTTCAGCCAGCAATCCAGCCAGCCGGAATTTAATATTTGTGAGGTGTATTGGAAGAGCTCAGTCATGTAGATGACTCACCAAAATTGCATAATTAACCAATTGAAATAAT
The DNA here is from genome assembly GCA_016586285.1 of Arothron firmamentum. Lineage (NCBI taxonomy): Eukaryota > Metazoa > Chordata > Actinopteri > Tetraodontiformes > Tetraodontidae > Arothron > Arothron firmamentum. The sequence goes on from BJFM01002536.1 coordinate 12,804, forward strand.
GATTTGTTTAGCTTTTTCCTTATTTATTTGTCATATAGTATTTATGTTAATATTGATTCATGTAGTTGAAGGATGATTGCAGTAGACAAATCTCACAGGTTCTTACCATGCAATCCTAAAGTTTGCTCCATGCTTCAAACACTACAGTTTGTGGTTTAATAAAACACCTCTAGTACAGATTTATATCATGCTGCATTGCTGGTACGAAGTAAACTGGGATAAATGATCAAATTCATAAAATACCACTTAACATTCACTGTTAGGTTAAAAGTGACTAGGTGTCAGATGTTCAGAATTAGCTCACAAGTATAGTAAATGTGCTTTTTAGTGCTTATGGATGCAAATGATGACACTCTTCAGCGTTGTTTTCATTTGTTGCTGTTCTCCATCTGGTCAGGCCAAGCACTGGAGATGCTGGAGGCCTTTGGAATACGACGCCCAGACCGTACCCCAATCCTACCTACCCCCCCTTCTTGGGCCTGCTGAATCCTGAAGGCTTCTCTCAAGTTCTGAGCACGAACCTCTTTGCTCTGGATCTCTTCCACGACTCGACTGGGGAACCAGCCCCTTTCGCCATCATGGAGTCTCTCTCCCATCATCCAGCCTACAAAATAAAAGAGGCAGACAAACAAATTGTAGGGAAACTGGCATGAAAAATGTATAAAAATCCAATTTTCTTCATAGTTATCATAGAAGCATGGTACAAACCATCATCAGTTCTCTCTAACAGGTTCAAAACATCAGCCATTTCAATGGAGAATTCATCTGGCTCCTGAGACGAATAAGACTGAATACACTGCACCTGTGGAGAGTCTGATATATATCACAGAGTTGAAGTCCATATCCACATCTGCATCCAGAGGGATGCACTCAGTCACAGCATCACATGATGTTATTCTTCACCTGTCTGGTGGGAGCTGGTAGACATAAAACGTGTCCGTCGGTTTGGAGTAAGAGCATACAGCCATCGCAGCTTATCGCTCCTAGGGTTAGAGTATCAAGAGTATGTCACTGGTTAAGCTCTAAAGGTATGAGTGCATGAGGACACCAGTACTTGTTCATCTTTGGCTTTGCCCATATTTTAAAAAATGTGCAATATATGTGTGCCAGTCCTTGACTTTCAGGTGAATTGTCAATGTGGGTTTTTTTTCCATCTCTTCTGACCTACCTTATTTTATTGTTTGTTCTTTCACACTAGATCAGTATTTCATACTGTCATTGTTTTATTGTTTTGAGTCTCACTCTTTCTGGTTGACCATTATTTACACTGGAGCCAATCAAGTTATATGCCCCACAGTCCATTTGGCCTCTCTCCCTCACGACATCTGATACATCTCCAGCCAGATTTTCAAAAGTTTAAATTACACCATATCAAAGTCTTCTTTTGCTGTGTCAATAACATGCACCCACTTCATTGTCAGGAGACCACAAAGGTAATTGTTTATCAGGTACTTACATACTGGTGGTCTTGAGCATGTAGCGGACTTCACGGTCCTCTTGGTTCTCAAGGAGTCTGAGACTGAAGACGTTTGCCAAGAGCTGGCCCTGGTCCTCAAGATCATCAGTTCGCAACATAGCCCGTGTGCAGGAATTAAGGACCTGAAATTTGTCTCCACTGATAGCAAGCTTCAATTAATATTCCCAACTTGCTCAGCAACAGCCACGTGCACCCATATCAAAACAAATGCAAATCTGGGGGTGTTTTTACCTTGAGCTGCGTTTGGTGACCAGCAGCAGATTGTTGAAAAGGAACAGGTAGAGTGATTGGTAGAGTTTACGGGACCTCATGGTCCTTGTGCTGTGTGGTCCTGCCATCTGCTGCACTTCACCTTGCTTTAGCAACCACCGCGAGTGAGAAATGATGGGCACTGACTGCAGTGGTTAACAGAGGAAAGATGACAGAATTACCAAATATCTCACTGAAATGTTTTCAAACTGTCAACCTAAACATGCAGACAAAGATTGCGATCTGAAACAATGCACTTCATAAAGCTGGGTTCTAATTTCCCTCAATCTGCACTTGCCCTACATTGGGAACACCCTCCACCAGTTTCCCTTCAGAGCAGAGCATTTTATTTTTTTTTTAATTTTATATTCAACTCAGTTACACCAAAGCTTATCATTAAATTGTAAGGGTTATCATTAACAAAAACGTAAACCTGGTCTGGAATATTTTTTTGCACATTTGAAAGGTCAAGTGAAGAATAAATGTGATCTTTATTAACTTGTTCATGTTTTTTAAAAACCTACCATTTTTAAAACCTACTACGAACCATCTTATTTGGAATGCTAGTCACATTAAAACAAGCAAAACAGACCCAAACAAGGAAACAATAAAATAAAATAAGTGTACTGAGTGAATAAAACCATTTATCTTCCTGTATTGTTTCGTCATGTGTTCCTGTATATACAGTTATCATATGTGGGCTAGCCACACCACCAGTCATGTCAGTGAACAGTAAACTGCAAAAAGTGAAGATTGGAACAGATCCGATACCTTGCAGTGGGGAGAAAAAAAAGCATTGCAGCACATAAAATAAATCGTCAGAGGAAACAACTGCAATCTTACAATTCATAACAAGTGAGATTAAGTAGAATTTACCTTGCATTTGAACTCCAGCTTTTTTTCAATGTTGATAAGCTCCTCAGTGCGATTCATTTTTCGTACCCCTTCATTACACTCTTTCACAATCTGAAGACACAAACATTTGCCATCAGTCCAGCCCGCCTCATAGCAAGAGGGATCTGGTTTGATTCATGCCTTTCTCTGTGGAGTTTGCATGTTCTCCAGATACTCAGTCTTCCTGATGGTGAAGATGGAGATGGTGGCACTAGCTTTAAGTGTGTTTGTGTGTGATGAGTCAGTGGTATGTGTGCATGCAAAAAGAAAGTTCCCAAGATTTGAACCCCCTTACTATGATGCAACAGAGCTAAAATTTGAGTAAATCTTTCTCATGTGGACCTAATCCTGAAGCTAAAGTAGCAGGAAATGGAAATACAAGCACCTTAAAGTGATCGTACCTCCATCAGTTCTCATGTCAACACTGGTAAATCCTAGTTCAGTCACTTACCTGTTCCAGTTGTTGATGTGCCTTTATAGCATTTGCTTCCCTCTCAGAGTTTTCTTCTGCTTTTTTGAGGATATTCTAGGCAGAGAAACACAGTGTCACAAAGCAACAAAACGGTACACCTGTTTAATTTTTGGAGTGTTGCTATGTTTACTCACTTGCACCAGCAACTTCAACCTTGTGATTCTTTGGAAAGGAAGGATGAGGAATGAGGTAAAAGACAAGCCTCTGACACGTGGATGTTTCTCCAGCAGAGCCATGGCCTCTCGAAATTCCTGATTTGCCTCTCTGCACATAAATTCCCATTAGATTAAGATTAAACAGATTAAGATTAGGTTGGAAAAATACGTACGTACATCATATACTGCTTGTACTCACAGCAAGAATATAAACAGTAGACCTACTTTTCAACTAATGCCCTGAAAACTAACAATGTGGGGGGGGGCGGGGTTTCTAGGATGTTTGTGGGATTATTAGATTCCACAAAAATTTACTTGCATGTGTGAGTGTGTTTAAAATAAAAGAACATCTCCTCTAACTGATTATGCAGAAACAAAAGATATGATCACCCTCAATTGCAATAAAACAGTTTTTAACCTACTTTTTTCCTATAATTTTACTGCTAAAAACAAAACTTGGTGATGTTAGGGTATGTCTCACAAGGAAATTGTGTAGCCATTTAATGGATTTCTGCTTTAAGTCCTTTAACTTCTTGAGAAAGTTTCCCAGTTGGTTTTGTCTTGTGAGTATTTAATGATTCTGAATGTGGTGTATAGGCTTCATCTTTTCATTTGAGACCTGTCAAAGTGAATCGTTGTTTGGGTTCTTCCACCTTAATCACCTGTAAGGTGTCGCTGGATGGCTTTTTTTTTTAAACAATGTATAAATATACTTTCACATGTGCAGTCTCAAAATATTTCTGCTATACTGGATCAGTACTTTCATACATCCTGGTGCAGAATTAACAGTAATACTTTATGTACTCATCTTTTTTTCAAAGAAAGTGTCCTTGTGTTTGAAAAGCTGTAAAGGGCAGTGTGGAAACATTTACTAAAATGCAGCGTGTATTGATAATAGCAAATATAATTTGTTGTACAGATACACACCCGTGAGGCTAATTTTCTATCGAGCCCTTTGGATTCCTCTTTGTATGTTGTCAGTTGCTTCAACACAACAATGAAATTCAGTGGCTCAAGTATGATATAGTTATGTATTTACTATTTACAGTACAGAACAGAAGTGTGGACACACCTTCAAATGTTCTTTAAATGAGAAGCTGTGACAACACTTTTGGTCTGTACTGTATATCATGCTTGCACATGTAAAAAAATGTTAAGATGAATTTAGATGTTGTTCACTTGGCCATTTTCATTTTGTAATAACTTCTCAGTCAGTTGACTTTTACTGTCTGTGAGGTGTTTTCATTGCATGGGAATGTTGAAGCAGGTATGCAATGAATGAGGGAGGCATCATATTCAGAGTGAACCATGAACACTCTCTTTGTTGTGTTTAAATACCTGTTCAGTCACTTACAATAATCCCTGGGGGAGGGCCTGATCTACTTTTAATGACTAGTAACAGGTAAATGAGGCAAAAACAGTGGAAGATCTGATGTTTGTTTTTTTTGATCCAGCTAGTTTTTCACATCACGAATGCTGGACAGCACAGGTATAAAATGGTCAGCACATTTTGACCAATTCAATTGGTTTGAACCCAAAGAAATGTTTTTCACATGGAAACCATCTGAGGAACCATATGGGCCTCTGCTACTCAATGTGTTTATTGTGTTGATTTTTTTTGTTGTTGTTTTTGGTGGGAGGGAACTTTTATAACAACCTGAAAACTTTTGGTTGAAGCTAAAAGATCTCTCGGCTAAAAAAACGGCTTTTTAATACATAGTGTACTCACAAAATGCGCCTGTAGTTCTTCTCCTGATACCCTTGGTTAGTTACATATACGATGAAGACACTGAAGTGTTTCACTGCATGGTTGTAAACAATGTCACATACATCATGAACAAAAACAGACTCCTCCATTCTGTGCTCAAGATCCATGAGAAACCTAAAAATATGAAAAACAAAAAATAGCTGGTAATCCAAACCCTGCTTCAGGACAGGAAGTGATCTCATGATCTAATCCATGTTAACCAAGAGATCGTCTCACCTTTCACTGGTTTTCATGACCTCCTCAATGTTGGAGAAGAGAAAATGCATATCTGTTTGGCTGAGGGTTCTAAATAAAACGGGGTTACGGAGAAAATGTGTCTCTAGAATTTCCAAGCTTTTGTAGTACGATGCTTCTGAGGTTATGAGCTCAAACATAGCCTACAAAGAAAAGCAAATCGTTAATCTGCCTTAATACTGATGGGCAAATCTTAGTCACAGCTGATATGATGTGATTGTACACAGAGCTTGTTGTAAAGACAATTTCTAATAGTCACTTCAAAGGATTTCAGGATCTAAATCATTGGTTTATCAATGATTTATTCATTGTTACTTATTCCTTATTGTCATTGCCTTTCTCTAAGTTTTCATTATGAACACACTGCCCACCTCTTGCATTATGATTTCTTTTTGCGGCAGCTCCATCAGAAGGTTGCTGTTCTGGACAACCTCCAGGTTCTGCCACAAGCTTAGAGAGCGAGCGTTGTTTCTGAGCTGCAGCTGTATCGTGGGGGAAGGGGCAACAATGGACTCTGCCGCTGCAGTCCTCGAGGTGACCTCAGGAGAAAGGTTCTCACGCTGCCGGCGCTGCTCAATCTCCTGCTGCTTTGAGGTGTCCCGGTATTCCTGGTACAGGAATCCTGGTGGTCAAAAGAAAGAAGTTATGGAAAATGTCTCGGTTTTATCTCAAGATTGTTTACTTTGAAATTAGGAATGGTATACTTTAGATTCCCATAAAGAAGAGTACATTCACTGCTTCATTTTGGCCCGCAGACATGACTCACATATCATAGGCTCACATATCAACTTTTTGACTCTTCTGCACTTTTGGTTGGTGGATACTTCAAGACCGTATTGATCAAAAGGTTACTATAGAGTCTCTATATATTAGTCCCTAATTTACAAAGATGTCTGATAATTGGTGCTAAATTGCGTGCTTTAGCGAAAAGTTTGCTTGCTTGGTTTGCATCTATTTTGTGGATAATTTCCTGAGAGAAATTTTTTGGTTCATTACAGGTGCAAAGGGCAGTATTTAAATGATGAGTTTGCATGCGACCGCTTTTTCCACCATGGCGAGTGTAGACAAAGTGCGATTATGCAAAATGATATTTGAGAAGGCAATTGACCTAAAGGGAAGGCAATGGACCTAAATAATCAATGACCTAAATAATCTCCAACAGAGAAATCTAAGTAGTAGTAGTGGTAGTGAAGTCACCACCGTCGGTAAAACAGAGACCAATGGAGGAAGTACAAAGAAAAAAGACAAGACATGAGGTGCAAAAAAAGAAAATCTTTCTTGACAAAAATTTGCTGTCAGAAACATAAAAAAAAGACAGTTTGCGGCAAACATCCATTGAACAGGAGGTGGGACCTGTGTCCATTATGGCAGGAGCAGGGCTGCTGCTGCACAAAGAGCTGGTCAGCACCGTGTCTGACCTAACAACCTTGGGAAGCCAGCAAATGCATAAAAACCCATTTCTGGATTCATTCAGCACTACCCATGCGTATGGAAATTTCATGTACCTGCCCATTTTGCATTTAATACATCTGAGAGCATATCTCCAACCAACACCAAGATAGCTGATTAGACGATATATCTCAATAATTTTTTGCTTCTGTCATTCCAAATATACTTATGCAAACAGGAAAAATCCATTATCTGCATCTGCGTTTGTTGTTTCTATGTCTCTTTCCTGGTGATGCCAGCCAATTTATGTAAAGCTGGGCTAATGTGCACCTGCCCTTCCAACGTGTTTAATTAAGACATTATCACAACCACCATAAATACTTTCAGGTTTAATAAATTGCAATTTAGAAACTGCATTTACCTCTCAATATTTTGCACATCCAGGCAGAAACACCCAGGAATGCATATTCATTAAGGCCAATGGAGCTAGATGGACAGCTACAAAGACGCAGTAGTCAGTGCACACCGCCACTAGATCAGCTTACACATTTTTTTATTTTTTTATTTTTTTTGTGATGTAAAATTTGCACACGTTTTTATACAAATAGTAAATCAGGCCCGACGACTTTGCTGTAGTTCATGTTTTGGTTTTGTTTGGAATGAGGTATTGCGAATCTCTGGTGTTATTGTTTGAGCCTGCGAACATTTATAGTTTAGTTTAGTAGTTTCCTGATGCTGATATTATACTGCTTTACTCAAAGCTGCTTCTTGGTTACAATGGAAACAGCTCTTTTCGTTATCCATACTTGATGTGGCTCCGTGATGATGTCCTTACATCTTTACTGGAGGCTCTAATGTTGAGAAATTGCACTCAGGCTAGTGGTGTACTTCAAGATTTGTTGTTAATTGTTAATCTAATCAAGGATAAAAAAAAATAACCAAGCTGTGCAGCAGTTATTCAAAAATGTTATTTTAAAATTTCATTGTCTTTTTCAAGTTTTAAGTTAATGGAACTAAAAATATAAATTTTATTTTCATTATTTTTGAATAATTTGAACAATATGTAGCTTGTATCAAGAGGGAAGGTGATGAACGGGTATGTTGCATAATCTCAGATGCTGCAGATTGCTTTGGTGGGTGTAGGACTGAACTGAGAATTACATAAGAGTGAAAAACACATACAGCACCAAAGAAATAAAAGAGAAATGTACACATTTATACTGTGGTAACCCTGCATATTCTGTCAGTATGATGCTTATTTCTCAGATTTTGGATTGCTCTGACCCTTCTTTCTGTTGACATTAATACAGACAGATTACTCTAAAATATGAATAAATTTAGGGAAACATTGTCTCCAAGTGTGTGGGTAGACCCAGATGGAAGAATGGAGTCAGGATGGAAACAATAGCTTGGTGAACAAGTCAATACTCAGAATGAATAAATAGTTGAATATTTAAATGTTTAAATATGAAATGTATCTCTGCTCACCAATGCTTTTGATGATGCTGAGGCCATTTGTGAACTGGAAACTGTTTCCATTATTCAGCAACCTGAGAGGAGAAAAACTACTTAAATGGATGATTGATTTGTTGTAAACAGTGTTAATGCACAAAAAGAATTCTCACCTGTTCAAACAGTTAGAGAGTATTAGCCCAGTTCTTAATAGACTAGCATATTAAGATAATGTTCATAGTAGATTTAGTCAATTAATTTGCACATACAGTATATGTCATTTTGACTGACCTGAGATTGCTGTTTTCCTGGTCTGCTCTGTCAAAGCTGGCTTGTTTTGAGCTCATAGTTTTCTCTCTGACGTCCTCCACGGTGCAGGCTGCAGCTGTTTGCTCAGATAGCATTCTTATGTCTGTGCTCTGGATATTGTGAGTCCGATAAGAGATCATGTCAGCTCTAAAATCTCGATGCTGACTGTTGGAGGCAACAGAAATGTCCACACTCCTCCCTCCTCCCACTTCTCCTCTTGATCTCTCCGCAGCATCTCTGTTGTACAGATGGTTTCTGCTGCTGGCCTCACCATTGCTTGGCAACGCAGAAGGATGGTTCTGTGGCGACAGCTGAGGGCTACGTGACCAAAGAGAAAGCATCCTTTAGAATCACAGCAGCTGTCTTCATTATTGGATTATGCAGGTCTTCAACTGCAAATGGGTTTTGATTTTTGATATTCATATTGAGCTATGTATTTTCACCTGTATGTTTATTTCAATAGTCAATTCATTGGTAAAATAAGGTCATATTGTAATTTCACACAGAACACATACACACAGTGAGCGTATTTACTTATTACTGCATGTGCTGCTAAAATATTATATAATAGTCACGCCTTTGGTCAAAGTTCAGGAGAATTATCGATCTGGGTTTTATGTTGGTAGATTTGTCCTTAGTTGAAATTGTTTTGTTCTGTTTGTATTTTTGACAGGATTCACTCATTCTGGCCAAAGCAGAGTTAGCGGTCCACAAATTCAAACACGCAGGAACGAAGAGGAGACAGTTGAGAAAATTCAGCATAGGAAAAGGGCATAGATGTAATTTGGTAGGTGAGGATAAGGAATGAACACACAAGGAAAGACAGAACACAAGGACAAAGGCAATGAAAGCACAAAACATACGCTAAGAAAGTAAGCATAGGTCCTCTAATACCAGCTAACCTAAAATGAATTATGATGACAGATCCTGACACATAATGACGTCATAATGCTCATGTCTTCAACAGAAGAGGAATCATTCTATAATTTACAAGGTATATAATCTAGTCTGGACAAACGATGTAAAGATTAAAAAAAAAGGAAGAGGAAACAGGTGTTGTACAAATACAAGTTTCATTTTTTCATGTTGATCTGAGCAAAGCAGCACACTGATGAAAATGTGTCCTCCTTAAGCATTGGTCTGGAATTAGACTGTTTATAAATAACTTTTTTTTTTTAACTTGCTAGTTGCCGTTCATTTAAAATGAGGACATTTTAGGGAAGTGAAGACATTTTGGCTGGTTCTCACAACTTCAAAGGACTGTTTAAGGGTTTTATGGTTGGGGTTAGAATTGGATTGTGATGGTGGGTTAGGAGCTGGGTAATACCATACATCTGTGAAAGTCCTCACAAAGATAGAATTGCAATGTGTGTGTGTGTGTGTGTGTGTTTCTGTTTGGGTGTGTTAATTTCCTGCATTTGGGTTGGGCATTGACATCATGCCAACTCACCGTCTGGCCTGAGGCAACAAAGGTGATTTTTGAGGTGTAGAGACGTTAGAGAAGGACACTCCTGCTCTGTTGGACAGACTGTGGTCAGAACCAGTCCAGCCTAGAACAAGTGAAAAATTTAAAATTTATTTATTGATTTCTTTTTTTACCCCTGAATGTTTGATACCACAGAGTAAATTATTGCCACATGAGGACATTAACAATGTTCAGGTAATATAAAAATATAAATATAGAGATAGGCTTTGTGATTTATGAATAAACTACACAACTTGACTCACACTGACTGGTGTGGAACACAGAGTAAAATCCTACTCAAAAACAATATGTCAAATTAAAAATTAAATATTTGTTGTTTCTCGTTTTAATATTCATGGATTTTCCATAAACAGAGGGACACAGGCTAAAATATTGTTGTTTTATTCCTGTTGTCGAAACTACTGTAGTATCATCAGGTATTTCACCGGCTCTAAATATGTTAACAGATTATCCGAAACAAATGGGCGAGCCACCCATACCTTAAAAAAACAAACAAAACATCATTTGCACAGAGGAAACTACTGACTAAGTAACTGAGAAAGAGATCAAAGGTCAAAAGATCTAATCATCTGCTCTCCAATGCTTTATATGTGACATTGAAACTTTGAAATTATTTTTGATTGGCCCTATACCATGCATCAAAAAATTATTTTAGCTCCGATGGCTATTTACTGGCAATTTTCATTGAAGCCACAGATGTAAAGCATTAATTTGATATATTACCTTTGTGTAAGGTATAAAAAAGGCATATCTTTTATTTATTCTCATTCTTCCAGCATTGTAAATGGTGATAAAGGGCCAGCCATACTTTACTGTCCCTGCAAAAGTTATCAGAGTAAGGCTAATCTGATCTTTGTCCTTTTTTATGGTACTACTTATCTCTGGAGGATGAAAGTCCTTCAGTTTTTCATGAGACAGACAGGCAGGCGAGAATACAGACAGGCAGATTCCCTTTGACACCTTTCTGACATCGCTTCCTTGTTTCTTTGGGTGTCATTTAGAATACTATTTAGGATACTTACACGGGTGTCAGTTGTCCGCAGGACTCAGTGATACCTCTTGCATGTGAAAGTACTATGGTCATCACACTAGCTGGACTTTCTTTCTGTTATCGGCTATGATCGAATTTTGTTTTTGTAAAGCTGCCTAACAATTCATTGAGTCATCATTAGTTCCCCTCCTTCTGAGGCTTCATAAAGCTCCAACACCTGACTTTGTGTAGTCATATGAAATTATGTCTCGTATAGGTTTTACTGCACTCATTGTTGCCTGGTGTGCTGTACATTAGGTAGAATATATATAAACACTGTAATCGCATTATTCAGTTACACGGAATTTAACTCTTTGTCATATATATTTTCTTAATTCAGTTCAATTCAGAAATCCTTTCCAGAGGTGCCCACAGGGTGTTGGGAATACTGTTTGACATTGGAAACTAAAATACTGAGGTCAAAGGGTGTCTTGTGGAATTTGCAGTTATTACGCAGACAATTGTTCCGTTCAAACAGAACTAGTTTCTCAAGTTCTGTTGATGTAGATTTGTATGGAAGGACGGGACTCTCTAGTCTTTGTTCCGCTCCTAATAATAACTGTCGACCAGACAGTAACATAAAACCATATGTTCATTGCCAGGCTGCTGCGGTGGCTTCAGCGACCACGGAACCCCTGTGTAACATGAGACGTATGATCACAGTAACATTACAGGGTTCTTACTTTCAGCTTCTCTCTCCAGCCTCTTCTTCCTCATTGACCGGTAGAAGCGAGAGTTCCTGCGGATTGGATCCCTGTTGAATCCGCCTTTGGAGTCATCATCATCATCCTCATCATGGCTGGGGTGAACTGGGGCAGTTACATGCGCCTGCTGATTTACCTGTGACTTATGCCCAAATTTACCCCTGAACAGGGCAGTCACAGACATGCTAAAGGACTCCAGTTCCTTTAATTTTTGTACACACAGGGAGTGAGTCAATTTCAGCTGGATCCTAATTATGATTAGCCTGAGTCGAGGAAAATATCCATTCCTGGAAGCAAAAAATCCTGTTCAGTCTTAATCCGCGACTGTCTGTTTGTTCTCTTTGAGGAGTCCTCGTGGTGTTTAGTGGCATGCAGCCTGTGGAACCAGCAACGTTTCTTCACTTTTTGCCTACACTGTAATTACTGCATTTATGACTGTGTTTCTCTGCTCTTTGTCCCTCCTCTGCTGTGCTCCCTCCCTCTGTCCCTTTCTCTGCACCACCCTGTTACGCACTGACATTCCTCAACTCAACCTGGCTTTACCAGCCTCACGCCTTTCTGCTCTGGAACTCTTTCAGTGGTAGAACCTGAAAAGCTGCCCACTGACTAATTACTGCCTCTTAATTATTTTCTGCACTGTGCACTTCACTCTGCAAATCACTGTCTGCGACATTCCACAAGTCTGGTTGAGTAATTCATTCAAAGCATTTACAAAATGCACAGGTGCCCTTGCCTGTTACTTCCTTGTTCAACACTGTACAGTAATTGGTGCAAAAATCTAGGCTGCATTAAGCCAGACCCTAACAGAGGAGTTTTATCACATGTCAGCTGACAAACAGGGTTTAAAGTTCATTTTTCACATTCTACGCAACCATGAGCTTGCCCGCTGCTCAGCAACACTGAGTCAACCATGTTCTGAAAGGCTGCTGAATTGTTGCATGGAAGTCTGTATATCAGTCTGTAATATCTGGATATGTTTTGAAAATCATTGCATTCCCTTATGTTATGCAGTCAAACCATCAATGGAATATGTTCCCTCACAAGTTTAACACCAAGTCTTTGCAGGAAGACTGGAGATTAAGAATGTGGACTGAGAGAAGTTTAAGCGTTGAACTACAGTTGGCTGCTTCAATCTAAGTGACTTGTCACTGCTTTTCCTTAAGTACATCACATGCTCTCATTGTTTATAGACAAAAAACCCGTTCATCCTGATGAAAGATATAATAGCAGCTTTTGATCACAGGATGGCAGCATTGCATTATTTTAGTTCATTTTTTTCCCCCACTGTACTCTTTTTTATGACTTCTGCATGTTTACCAAAATATTCTGGATTTTGTTAACATTGATATCAGAGAATCTTAGGAGTGACTTTATATTTTTTATGATAAACCCCTGAACAGAACGTGCTTAATGACAATTTGAAATGATCTACAATGTACTGGTTCCTATGTTCATCTTACCTGCAGACCATCAGCTGGTAGGGTCGGCCTGATCAAGCATCAAGCTTAGGGTTTCTGCAAACGTCTGAACCACATCTGCTATAAAATATTTCCCATTTAACCAGCCCGATGTGCTTAATGATTTAGAATCAGAAGCACAAAATTTAACTATTTAAAATACTTATTGGAGTGTGTAACATAGTGTTTTAGTTGATTTAGGATGGTTGTCTTTATGGATCTTTTTTATGTATCTACAAAATAAATAATTTGCTCTTTGACCAGTCAAAAGCTATGAAATATTGAGACTGATGGTTGTTGATAAACTGGTTTTGTCTGGGGGTGCTCACTTGACAATCCCCAAAGCCTAACCCAGAGCACATTAATATTAATTTGTACTCAGTTATTTACTTCCTTCTTTATAATAATGTCATGAAGTAAATTATTTATTAATTATTGCTTTGAAATAGATAGATGGCTAAACTGCTGGTTGCCATCTGTTAAAGAAAAAAACACTGAAATAACTTGTAAAAGACAAAAGAAGCACTCTTGAGACTCTGGCAGCATTCTCTGAGTTGTGATTTCTCAGCATCATTATTTCAGACACATTAGTCCGTATCAGGGAAAAATAACAAAAACAAGCGAAACAGAGAAACGTCTGTACACAATTTGTGTGCTAGCTTCTGCATACAGTTCACAACAGTGGCCCATCACATTTTACCCTCACATAACGAACATCTGACTTTTGCCACCACATTTGTGTCTTGCTCTGCCACAAATGAAGAAAATAGCTTGTTTTATATCTAGCATTCATTACAATACTCAGATTAGCATAAAATCTAATATCAGTGATTTTAACAGCAATCGGTACAGTCTTTTAACTTTCTCAGGAAACCATCCAGGTAAAGACTGTAATTAACATGTAACAATCTTCACCATCAGTCACTCTAGTCACATATCTAGTGTAACTTTAATGATTTGAGGTTGATAACCTGCAACATCGTCATCAAATGTGTATGCACCCCCTCGCTCTTGTAATATAACAAACAATGACTATGATTTGTTTTGTCAAAAGCCTATCCAGAAACCACCTATATATCGTAGAGTTAAATCTTCTACTCTTGCAAACAACCTTCTGGCGCTAGCCAGAGCAAGTGGTTTTTAATGATGCTTTACCTATTTTATCTTTGACTACACACACAAAAGACACAGACAGACTAGTATAGCATGCACTAGCAAACCTTTACAACACATAGCAATGTTACACTGAAATAACTACAGCTAACATACCCCGAGTGTTCTGCTCTAATTGGGTCACATGCTTTGTTAGCTTCCAATTGCTGAATCCCAGTTCATCACATCTAATAAGCATGCCATTATTATTAGGGGCATTCCCAATTTTAATTTTAACGGTCTACACACAACTAGTGAGCGATATTTTCAGCCCTGGTATTCCCATCAGTGCTGGCTGCTTAGGGCATCCTATATCCAGATATCCTATAAACCAGATAAGTTAAGGTTGGCATGTCCAACCCACCTCCTTGTACATGCTAACCTACTTGGCAATAAATTTGATTCTCAGTTTCACTTTCCTGATAAATCCCAGTGTTTAAAGCTTGTCTGGGCTCTCTGTGGCATTCAGCCACATACTCATTCCACTGTGGCCTGACAGTTAAACCGATGTGCAAACATTTGCAAACCGATGTGCAAAAATTTGCAATCCATTTGAGGTTTTTTGATTTAAGCACATGAGTTGGTTCAGTACATATGTAGTACTGCATTTTCGCTCTCACTCCTGGCCCATTCGACAACTTATTTGTGCTTTTGTTAATGCAGCAGTGTTTATGGCTATCTGGCATTATGGGTAATGCTGTAATGACCGACTGAAGGGAGTAGAAAGTAAATGGGCACCAGTTACAGCTGACAGCATGACAGTCTGTGTCAGTGGGAGTGGGATAGATTTCTTTGGATATGCAGCTAAGGATCATGGGGTCTGTAGAGGCTAAAACCAGAGGAATTATCTGAGTTTGATAAGTTAAAAATAGGTTTCCATCATGCATACATGGTGGTAATTTTTCCTCGTAGCCATTTTTTTTTTCTAATGGTAAAACTTATTATTTTTCTGTATTTATTATTATTGTTATGGACAACATTGTTAAGTAAGTTTCATATGACAGCCAAAGTAAAGAAACATAACTCTAAGAAATGAATGGAAAAAATAAGTTTGCTGGAGGGGAAAGTCATATCAATAATTATATGCCAACATTGACCAAATCCAAAAAGGAAAGTGGTCAAGGCAATGCTGGAAAAAAGTGTTAAATGGACATGCCAATACTTCTGTCCTGCTGTTCGGGGTCAAAAACAGTGTTGACTTTAAGTTGTCATGTGGCTGTGCTATTCAGCAAATGAGTTCTTGCTGAACCTCGGGTTAATGTATTAACTGTTCTCAGGTGATTGTCACAGATGTGTTGCATTTTAATTTTTTTCTTTTTTTTTTTTTTTTTACTTATTGTGAACATTTTCACAGATATGAAAACGTCTGTTATGTTGAACATTTATTTCACCACGATTATTGAATAACTTGTTTTCTACCTGTATTTGCATGTTGCGCTGAAACCAAGCCAAATGGTTTAATCGAAGAACTTTATTGCTGCTCATATAAAGTAGCAGAAGAGGATTTCTGTGTGAAAATTCATTTATTTATCATTAAATACTCATTTCCTTTGATAAGAAATCAGAATAAAATAAAATTTTATTCTAAACTCAGATATTCCCCTTGAGAATTTGTGTAGTTATTTGCTTTTTGTTGTTGTTCTTTTGTTTCAGCAAATAACTGCCACAGTTATGACTTTTCAAGAAAAAGCACTGACAGATTTTTAGGTTTTTACACCGTAAGTTATTAAAAGCTCATCATCAAGTCCAGGTTCTCACAGCAGCAGCTGTGGGACACCAACCAGCAACAAGCAATTCTTTGAATGAACTATGACAAGGTGCTGCCCCCCGCCCCTCCCTCAGTCTTCTGTCTTCCGGGAACACTAATAGGCTCCATGCAGCGTAATGTGACCAATTGAATGATCCTCTGGCCGGAGCTGGAAGCAGCAGATCACAGGAGCACAGACTCTTCTGCTCAGTCTGGCTCAACACTGAGACAAGCTTCACTCCTCTGGGACTCTACCGCACATCCAGGGAACTAATCAAAGCCCAATTTCATCAACTTGAAGGTGAAAAAATACCAGCCCTTGAACAGATTTAAGAGAAGTGAGTACAAACTCCAATGTGATGCTGAACTGATACCAGGACAATGACTGATCACCAGTGATCAAATCAGTATGTATGATCCCTTTGATAAGAATGCTGGTGGGGAATTTTTTATTTTTATTTTTTTTCCTGATCACATTTGTTGCGTTCATTGCTCTCTTTTTCTCTCTTTTTTTAACTTTGTCAAAGACTTTTTGGACTACTTCTTACTCTCCAGTCCTGTAAATAGTCTGTGAGCAGAAAACGTGGATGTTTTATTGCTGCAGTGATGTTTTATGGCGGTAATTTTCAGAACAGAGAGTAAAAACAGAGAGCTACACATTTAGGTTTTGTAAATTCATTGGAAAATGGCTGACTCCACTTGCTTGCATAGCTGTCATTACTTCGAGAAATACTCCAGCAGTGTCACAGAGCCTATGCTCACACAAAGTGCTTTTTGTCTGCGCTATCATATATGAGAAGGAGGAAATAAAACGTAAATATTATTTAACCCTTCTAGATGCCCTTGAACCGTGCTGACAAATATAGAAGCAAAAATATAATGAAATCCTTCTTTTGGATCAATGATTAGAATTACTAAGATTGAGGTCTATATTCTCCAAACTTCTTCAGTTCTGAAGCAAATATTTTAAAATTGGGTGAAAGTGGGTAAGACACCAAACTTTTGGGCTAGGAAGGAAAGGTTTAATCATTCGTGTGTCTGTATCTAATAGTCAACTGTTATTCTTGGGTATGGCATTTAAGTTTGATTTAAATTGTTTTTATCATTCAGTTTGTGGTACTGGTTTATGACTTTATTGTCGAAGGTTGTATTTTGCAAGTAATTGCTGTGAGAAACTGTGGAATTACTGTGAGACTTTAAAGTCAGAACTTTAGAATTTAAATCCTAAATATATTTCCACATGTTCTGGAGGGCTTTGATGCTCCTTTATGGTGTAATAGATTATATCACTTGATAAGATGCTTTCTTCACTGATGTTTTAAAAGAAATATTAATAGTGTAAATTATAAACGTCTGGCCAAGAGAAGGTCGTCACATAACTGTGGGAGGGTGAGTAACAGTCATGGAGGAATTTAGCTTGTGAATAAGTACACTTTAACACATTTATGGATCCACAATTCTTCAGAGCGGATTGAATAACTTAAATCTGCGCAGACTTATTGATCTTGTCTGATTAAAGACACAACTTTTAGCAAGATGTCTCACATTTAGTGGGTCAATCCTGGGTTATTTTCCCATTTTCACAAACAGAAATTTAAATATGAAAATAAGGTTACAGTGACCTTGACCTCTGACCTGGTTTTCAGCAGCTATGAAATAAATTCCTTTTGATTAATTAAGCATAGAAACATTGCATTATAATAGCACATTCTTATTGTTCTCATCCTGGCCACTGCAGCCTGTGCGAACCCCTGGGTCCTTGTCTGATGTGCGCTCCATATTTCTCACTGAGCAACAACTGATTGAAACCCACGGATCCAAATTTATGTTGTAATCCTTGTTAAAAATGTCACATAATGGTAGCTTTCCATCAACATTTAGACTTATCAGACATGTAAAGAATTGGATGTTCTTGTTAATGATAACCTTGACAGCTCGAATTAGTCCACTCAACGGCTGAAAATGCACGCTCACTTCTTGTATTCATGTGCACTTGTGAAAGATCATCAGTTGCCAACCAAGTACTGTTCCCGCAGTAGTCCACAAACAGCCAAGTATGCTTCTAGATTCCCTGAAGTGTACATGCTATGCCCATTTTGTCAAGTATGTATCACACATGATTTGTGGGCAGCAGCAGCAGCATACAGACGTCCAAGTGTGTAATGCAAAACTTTACATTTCAGTGCCTGCATACCGATTATTGAAAAACAGCTCCTTACTTTGGGCTGTACAGTGGTACAGTGGTTAAGCACTGTTACCAAACAGCAAAAAGGTTTCTGGTTTGAAACCTCAGGAGGCCCGGGGCCTTTTTCTGCAGAGTTCACTGCCCAAAGACATGCGTTTAGAGGGCAGGTGAAGTGGGTAACTCAAATTGTCCTTCGGCGTGAGTGTTGATGGTTGCTTGTCTTTGCCCTGTAATAAACTGGTGACTCATCTGAGGTGTACCCCCCCTCTACAGAGGGGGCTAGCAGTTGAGATAGGCTCAAGCGGCTAGCGGATCGATGAAGAAAGAAGCTGTAGAACTTTCTAGAACTAGATAGAACTTCCTCCAGTGCACTACTAGTCATCTAAATGAAGCCTCACCAACACTGCCAGATAGTCACACATTTGTGGAAATTCCCAATCATTGATGCCCAACCTTACCACAAAAGCATCCAGATAGTCACACATTTGTGGAAATTCCCAATCATTGATGCCCAACCTTACCACAAAAGCATGAATGGTGAGTGACAACAGTTAAATCACAAATTATCTGTCAGAAATTCAACTTTTTTTCATTCAAATTTGGATCTGGTAAAAATGTCTCACAGAGTAGGTTGCTGTCACTTGACAGCCTTTTAAATATGATTCACTCATCTCACCATTGCACAATCAATATGGACTTTTCTGATACTCGCAGCCAACATAGCATCTGTAGTCTCCAAGTGCTAGCGTTTCTGATAAGCTTCACCCAGCCAGACCATACACATCACCTGTGATCAACACCACTGTAGCACCTCAGAAACAGGCTTAGCTATAACCCGAAACATATTCAATAATAACAAACACTCTGAACTCTCTCTATTCATATTTTAGAGGTTTTAGTCAATCTTGTCAGTAAAATGTGGACAGAATGCTGATAAATGTATATTCTGATGGCTGAGAGAAAAAGAGAGGAGAGCCACGTAATGTAGTGAGTCTAAAGCTTCCCACAGATGAAAGACACATTCCTACTCTGCGTGTCGCGTGTTCCTCAGACAGATTCCCAGCTGGGACCTGCTCTAATCTCCTGGCAACAATATTGACATAGAAATAGAGACTCTGACAGGGACAGAACTCTAGCTGTCTGCCTGTCAGGGCTACACATACATCTGTGCTCAAAGGTCCTCCAAAGGAGGAGCATGAGCATGTTTAAATTAGTAGCATGATGAGCCTGTAGATACAAACTCAAGTCCAGGACTTAAAGGAATAGTTCCACAGCTTGGGAAATCCAATCTGATTTGTTTGCTCAGCTTTACATTGTAGGAATGATTACATTTCCATATCTATGTGTCCAGTTTTTAGAACTAAAATATTTTGTTCCAAATTCCAAGTGCCATCCATCCATCCATCCATTTTTTGTACCTGCTTTATCTACATTTGGGTAGCAGGGGTCTGCTGGAGCCCATCCCAACTGTCAAGTGGCAAGAGGTGGTGCACACCTTGGATAGTTCCCAAATTCAAAGTATTTCTATTGAATTCATTTCTGATATTAAAAGTTCTGAATTGTAATTGAATTTTAATATCAAATCCCTGCTTATTCCCACAGTGGGGAATGATAAGCAGGGATGTGATACACTTGACCTGTGTCGATACTCTGACACTCTATTCTGCACATTACTACTAGAAGTGGTCTATTACTTGAATATTGTGTTGAACCTTTTTCATGATGAGGAAAAATAAAACTATAGGTTAAAATAACTATTTTATGAGAAATTTTTTTTTTCTCTTTAAAACTCTAGTAATATAATTTCTGATACGAATTTAATTGAATTGAATTAAATAAAATTGAGAACGTCATGGAAAATAGTTGCTTGAATACTTTTTTCAGTCATGGAATTCTTCGGCTCTAATGCAGGTGCCAGTAAGTCAGCAGCTCTGCTGTTGTATTATTTGGGATTTGTTTGGTTCCTTCCTCATGTCTGTGAGCCCTCTTCCCTTCCCCTCTGTGCCAGATGGTCCATTCTCAGTATGTTTCAGCCGTGTGCTCCTCGTGTCTTGATCCTTTGTTATCGTATCTCTCTGAGTTACACTTTAAGTGGGGTTGGCGATTTGGATACATGGTTAAACGCAATGGTGATCTGCAATGGAGTCATGTGTCCACACTTTATAACTTTGTAATGTTAGAAAATCAAGTTAGACATTAAAGAACAAAGAAAGCGTTTGAGCTTTGTTGAAAAGAACTTGAGTAGTAGAATGTCAGAAAATTTTAATTATTATCTAAAATGAACTGCATCAAAAATATAAACTATGTAAAATACACTAAATGCACTGTCATCTATACCGTAACTCCTATAAATTTCAAATCAACACAGTCACTTTATCTATGCTCTTATATACTTCCATTGATGCAAAAATTGATGCATTGATCTGACTTGCACATCTTCTAAAGATATGTGTATGAAAGTGGACATTATTCTCGTCCCATACTCTTCTTTCTGTCCTGCTCTCGATTAATTTGATTGACAGCTGTTACATATAAAGAGCATCCACATGTGCATTGTTAATATGTGTGAAGGTGTATTTGATATTAAATGTTTTTAACTTTACACTACTGCATCTGTGTGTCACTGAGAAAAACCTAACAAAGAGAAAGGTTTTAAAGTTGAGGCTGTTTCCAGACAAAAGAATATCCTCATAATAGTGGTTTATTTCTGCCTTAAATATATTTGTGGTTACATTTAATATATTTTTATTTTCTTATTTCAGAGTACTCATCGCCCCGCTTGAAAGCCACCTGAAACCATGACAACCACGTCCAATAGCCGTGTTCTGGGTGGCAAAGTTTCCTGCTCGCCTCTCTTGTCCTTTCCACCTCGCCAGCGTTTGGTCACCAAAGATGGACACTGTTCGCTTCCTCCGTCCTTGTCCCCTCCTGGCTCAAAGCGTTGGTTCTCACGTGGCTCCTGGCTCCTGGCCCTGCACGACCTGTGGGGACTATTGCTCGCTCTACGCTGGAGATGGGTTCTATTAGCCTTCTGCATCTCCTTCCTGTCCCACTGGCTTCTGTTTGCCTGCTTGTGGTACTTACTGGCACACCTTAATGGAGACCTGGCTGTGAAGGACCATGATGCGCCCCCACAGGGGCATGTGGTGTGTGTGAAGCACATTAATAGCTTCACGGCTGCCTTTTCCTTCTCTTTGGAGACACAACTAACTATTGGTTATGGCACCATGTTTCCCAGTGGAGACTGTCCTAGTGCCATAGCGCTTCTGGCTGTGCAGATGCTGCTGGGACTCATGCTCGAAGCGTTCATCACAGGTACACCTTTCGAGAAGCACCTTTAGAACTTTCAAAGGGAAAAACTTTAAATGCTATTTAAAAAATTTCATCTAAATAAGAATTAAAATTAGGTCAAACGCACTATATTGTTTAAACTAGGTTCACAGTTGGGATTACACAACAGCAGTGAACAGAACTGGGGTCATTACAGGGACATGTTTACAACTCTTTGTTTTCTACTCTGCTGCTTCAGCTCTTTTTTTTAGACATCACTCTGTTAATGTGTGTGGGAAATCAATAGTTTGGACACTCCTTTATCATATTTTACACTGCATCACGGCCTATTCACTGGGTGACAACATACAGACAAGCCTGCTAAGCAAGGACAGGGGTTCAATTCATGCAGAATGTGCTGGAAACCGTTTGTAACTGCCTAACCGGCATTAATTGCCAATCGTGCTTGTGCAGTAATGCAGGTTTGTTATACAGTGCTGGAAAGTTAACTGTGACTGACACTGTGCTGGAAAAAACATCTCCACTGGAGGAAGCTGTTGCGATTTACAAAAACAAAAAACAAAACATTAACTATCTCATCTGGTACTTATTTTGTCTAGCCTTTGCTTGAATTTCAGAAAATGTTTGAAGGCAAAAGTGAACCAATTCTACTGGTCACTTATTAAGGTGCTGGTTTTCTATTCTCTAAGTTCAGGGATAAGTGAACCACAGAAAACTCAAAATGGTTCACAAATTAAAGGATTTGGGGACAAATTGTGACATCTGCTGGGTATCTTTTAATAATGCATTTCATGGAAGGCTTTTATGTATATATATATATACAGTGTATATACAGTGTATATATACATATATATACAGTGTATATACATATATATATGCGTATATACATGTACTGGTATATATACAGTGTATGTATACATTAGTCCCATTTCTTTTTTGAACTACAGTGATACTACTGCAGTAATCAGTGATCAGGTGTATGTCAGTTTTCAACTGAATATTACTGAAAAGATGTGCAGCAGTGGTACCCAAACACACGCTATCCTGCTGTCCTGATTTATTGTTTTATAACACACGATGTAGGCATGTCTGCTACAGGTTTTTGTGTTAAAGAAGCTGTGCCATGTGTGTGACATTTCATGGTTCTTATTCCACAGGCGCCTTTGTAGCCAAAATTGCACGTCCCCAGATGCGGGCCGGGGCCATCCGGTTCAGCCCCTACGCGGTGGTAGGTCAGCATCAAAGCCAAACGTGCCTCATGCTCCGAGCCACAAACCTGCTGCAGCATCCTCTTGTTGACGTGAAGGTGAGTGCGGTGCTGTATGAGGAGTATGAAGGTGAGGTCCTGCACCAGACCTCCATGGACTTCCACTTGGACCAACTAGGCCAACAGCCATGTCCCTTATTCATATTCCCGCTCACCTTTTACCACCCCCTGGACCGTCAGAGCCCTCTTTACCCCACCTTGTGTGAAGGCAGGAACAACCACTTTGAGCTGGTGGTCTTCCTGTCAGCATTACAAGAAGGAACTGGTGACTTCTGCCAGAAGAGGACCTCCTACCTGCGGCAAGAAATCCAGTTTGACCGCCGCTTCATCCCCGCTTTGGTGCTGGATGAACAGGGTAGATACTTGACGAAAACGCAGCATTTTGACGTAGTTCACTCAAAGGAAACGTCAAACAAGGACTTTGTGGTGCAAATCAATGGTGAAGGCAATGAGAGGATAGAGTAAGGATGCTGAAGGGAATCTCCTTGAGACAGAATAAATTTGTGAGGGATGTTCATGAAGGGTAACAATGGGGCAGATCATTTTTATTTTAAGCTATGTCTTTTTGCTTAAATAGAAATGTACATTTAACTAATTAAATAAAATGAAATCCAGCTGGTTGACAAATCCAGATTCCCTCAGTTTCTCCCTTGATGATTTGGAATAGCAAACAAGTTGTGATACGCTAGTGGCTTTCCATCCATCACTAAACCCAGTGTGTTGGACCATGATCAAGTGACTGTACTTAACAATACAGGAGGTGTAATCAACTTCAAATTCAATTCCATGTAATTTTTAGTCATTAATATTTATTATTAACCCACTGTGAATTCCTATATGTAACATAAAACTGGACTTACTCAAAGAGATCAGGTCCTGCAGCAGCAATATGACAATCATTGTTGGAAAATATAGAGCAGAGCAAACGGTTGTTTTGAAGGAAAAAATTTAAAAAAACATAAAAATGAGAACAAACAACAAAGCCTTTGGTTATATTTTAGTATTTAACATAAGTAATATATAATACATTTTACATAGAACTACACAGCTAGTGAGAGATGTTTGTGATGGAGAGGAAATGTGTCCATGTATTGTTTTCTCTGGATACTTTTTTGGATTAACGGACTTCATATAATCCAATCAAACATAGTGAAGTGAGGAAAATGACATTTTTGTCCCTGTTAAAGCCCATTTCTCACAATAGGTATTGTTATTCAGATGATCTCCTCAGCATAAGATCAGGATGCCAACTGTTTAGACAAGTGTTGGGATTTGACTTATTACAATTTTG